>JAUMJK010001554.1:0-160035 GCA_033558105.1 Coccyzus lansbergi | reverse complement strand
TATATGGCAAGGGGCAGGTCCACCTCGAGCAAGGCCCCCTCCCGGCCAGCTCCGGGCGTCGCTAACCGCGGGTTCGAATCCCGCCGCGCCCCAATCAGCCCTTGGGAAATCAACGTGGGGGATGCCAGAATAAAATCCACCTGGAATTGGTATGGGATGCTATGCAGGGGGGGTTTGGTGTCCCTGCTGCTCGCAGGGAGGGTCAGCTCCACTCTGGTGCCACCAACGGCTGTGCACCCCCCCCAACTCCTGCCAGCCCTGGTGGGCTCCATCCCCAGCAGCTCCAGAGGGGACAGGAGGGTCAGTGAGGCTATGGCAGGGACAGGCAGGCTCTGGCAGCTCTGTTTGATGCCATTCTGTGTCACTAATCTCGGGTGACATGGGGTTGGCTGCAGGTGGCAGGTCCCCATCCCCTCTGTGCCACCTGCAGGTGTGTCCCCCACAGCCCCCCCCAAACATTCACTGGGCCCTTCTGCTTCCACCCACGATTTGGGGCTGTTGCTGTGCTTTTGGTGGCTTTTCACGTGCTTGAACACCTGCAACCTTTCTATAGGAGCCCCCCTGGCCAGGCCACCGGTGCCAACAGAGCCTGCTGGGTCCTTCGGCCGTGGTTGGCTCAGCCACGAGCTCGTCCCCACATGAACAAGAATCATAGAATCATAGAACAACCAGGTTGGAAGAGACCCACAGGATCATCGAGTCCAACCATTCCTATCAAACACTAAACCAAGTCCCTCAAGACCTCGTCCACCCGTCCCTTAAACCCCTCCAGGGAAGGGGAATCAACCACCTCCCTGGGCAGCCGATTCCAATGCCCAATGACCCTCTGTGTGAAAAATTTCCTCCTAATCTCCAGCCTAAATCTACCCTGGCAGAGCTTGAGGCCATTTCCTCTTGCCCTGTCCCCTGTCCCTTGGGAGAAGAGCCCAGCTCCCTCCTCTCCTCAACCTCCTTTCAGGTAGTTGGAGAGAGTAATGAGGTCTCCTCTCAGCCTCCTCTTCTCCAGGCTAAACACCCCCAGCTCTCTCAGCCGCTCCTCATAAGGTCTGTTCTCCAGCCTCTTCACCAGCTTCGTGGCTCTTCTCTGGACTTGCACCAGAGCCTCAACATCCTTCTTGTGCTGAGGGGTGAAACTCCTGCTGCCTCCCACCTCCTGCCCCAGCAGGTGGGTCCCACCAGCTCCGTGGTGGCTCCGTGCCAGCGCGAGGTGTTATCGGTCCCGTCGCAGGTGGCCAGGGAACCACGCGTGGTCGAGGCCGAGGGGGAAAACCACCTCCTTCCTGCCCAGACACCTGCCGTGGGCCACCGCGAGGGGTTGGGGACCTGCCACGTGCACCCACCTGGGGGCTGCTTCCACCTCTGAGCCCCCTGCCATCCCCCAACCCGGCGAGGGGAGCGGCTCGAAAATACCTTTGGGCACACATGGGAGGTGTTGGTGGGTTTTGGGGTGCCTGGGATCTCACTGGGGGAGGTGGGGGCCGCGGAAGGGGAGGTTGGTGCTCCCCGCGGGGGCGCAGGTGCCCGAACTGGCTCATCTCTTCGTGGGGACATCCGGGCGCTGAGGTGTGTGACGCCACAAGCGGAGCCGAGCCTCATATTTGGGCACGGAGCAGGTTATTGGAGGTTGGGGTGATGTTAGCCGGGGAGATGACACCCCCGATAACGGCTCAGAAGGTGCTGCCACCTCCATTGGCTCCCACCGGCCTGTGTATAAGGCCTGTATATAAGACCTATAGATAAGGCCTATAGATAAGCCCACACTGGTGGGTCCGGCAAGGCACGATGGAACCTGTCGGGTTGCTGGGGCTCCTGCTGTGCCTGCAGCTGTGCCAGGGTGAGTGTTCGGATGGGGGTCAAGCCCCTGGTTGCCAGCTCGGAGCTGGGCTCAACCCCTTGTCACCACAGGCGCCGAGGAGCTGCGGCTGGTGGACGGCGGCGGGCGCTGCGCCGGCCGCGTGGAGGTGAAGCACGAGGGCGAGTGGGGCTCCGTCTGCAACTACGACTTCGACTGGGAGGCCAAATGGGCCAGCGTGGTGTGCCGGCAGCTGGGCTGCGGCGCCGTGGCCAAAGCCTCCGCCTATGCCCCCTTCGGGAGAGGCACCGGCAAGATCTGGCTCCAACCTTTCTTCTGCCGCGGCGTCGAGGCCACCCTGCAGGCCTGTCCCCATTTCGGGTGGGGAAAACACTTCTGCGGCCACGACCTGGATGTCGGTGTCACTTGTACAGGTGAGGAGTGGAGGTGGGTGCACCGGGAACCCTCAGCGTGTGCTGCGGCGTCATCGGCTGCTCCTGGAATCCTGGGGTCAGTTCTGGGCCCCTCAGCACAAGAAGGATGTTGAGGCTGTGGAGCGAGTGCAGAGAAGAGCAAGGAAGCTGGGGAAGGGGCTGGAGAAATAGAGGAGCGTCTGAGAGAGCTGTGGGGGTTGAGGCTCGAGAAGAGGAGGCTGAGGGGAGAGCTGCTTGCTCTCTGCAACTCCCTGAGAAGAGGGGAGGTTGTGGAGAGGAGGGAGCTGGGTTCTTCTCCCAAGGGACAGGCTGAGAGGAACATGGCCTCAAGCTCCACCAGGGGAGGCTCAGGCTGAACATTAGGAAAAAATATTTCCTGGAAAGGGTGACTGGTCAGTGGGAGAGGCTGCCCAGGGAGGTGGTTGATTCCCCTTCCCTGGAGGTGTTTAAGGTGTGGGTGGCCGAGGTGCTGAGGGACATGGGTTAGTGATTGATGAGAATGGTTGTACTCAATGATCTGATGGTTCTTTTCCAACCTGCTGATTCTCTGATTCTCTGATTGTGGGTTCAGGTTTTGGCTCCTCAGGACTACAAAGATACTGAGCTGCTGGGTTGTGTCCAGAGGAGGGCACTGAGGTTGGGGAAGGGGCTGGAGCTCAGGTGTTCTAGGAGCTGCTGAGGGACCTGGGGGTGTTTAACCTGGAGAAAAAGAGGCTGAAGGGAGACCTCATTGCTCTCTGCTCCTGGAAAGGAGGTTGTGGTGAGGCGAGTGCTGGGCTCTTCTCCCAAGGAACAAGTGATAGAACAAGAAGGAACAGCCTCGGGTTGTCCTAGTGGAGTTTAGATGGCGATTGGGACATAATTCCAACCTGGTGATTCTGTCATCCTGTGCTTCTCTGCTTCAGACGCGGTGGAGCTGAGGCTGGCGGACGGCGGAGGCCCCTGCGCCGGGAGGGTGGAGGTGAAGCTGCGAGGCCGCTGGGGCTCGGTGGCCGACGACAAGTGGGACTTGGATGACGCCAAGGTGGTTTGCCGGCAGCTGGGCTGCGGCTCGGCCGCTGGCGCCTACCTGGCCAGCACCAGCTTCGGCGTGGGCGACGGCCCCATCAGCTTGGCCGTCATTGACTGCCACGGGGACGAATCCGCCCTCTGGGACTGCGAGGTCCGTGGTTGGGGCCCCTACAGCGCCATCCATGACTTCGACGCTGCCGTCGTGTGCCAAGGTAGGCGCCGCGTGGTGTGAGGAGGCAGCTGCGGGCCTGGCACGTCCGTCACCGCCGCCCCCCGCAGGGTTCACCCGGCTGGTCGGCGGCGACGGTGCCTGCTCCGGGCGGCTGGAAGTGCATCAGGGCCGAGCGTGGGTCGGCGTCTGCGAGGACGCCGTGGACATCAAGGCTGCCCAGGTGGTGTGCCGGGAGCTGGGCTGCGGCGTGGCGCTCGCCGGACCCGGCAACGGCTGGTTCGAGGAACCAACCTCGGGAAGTTCCCCTCTTTGGGGAGAGAAATTCGACTGCAACGGCACCGAGTCCCATCTCATCACCTGCTCCCCATGGCTGCCACTCAACCGGAGCTGTGCCAGCCACGCTGTCGTCACCTGCTCCCGTAAGCGCTGGGGACGCCGAGAGGCACCAGAGGGTCCCTGTGCCACCGCGTCCCCCTCACCGCTTGCGCTTTTCCGCAGCCTACACCGGATTCCGACTGGCAGGCAATGGCTCAGACTGTGCCGGGCGGGTGGAGGTGGAGGCCGGGGGCACCTGGGGGTCCCTCTGTGCCACCGGCTGGGACCTCCCGGATGCCCATGTCCTCTGCCGCCAACTCGGCTGCGGCCCTGCTGCTGCCGTGCCTCCCGGAGGATCCTTCGGTGCTGGGAACGCGCCGCTGCGGCCGGAAAACTTGGGGTGCGTCGGCAGCGAAAGGCACCTGGGAGAGTGTCCCGTGAGGGTGGTGGGGGAGCCCGACTGCACCCCCGGACACGCCGCGGCTGTCATCTGCTCAGGTCTGGATGGAATCCGCTGGGAAATGGGGATCCTGGGGTGCCCCAGGAGTGGGGAGAGGGAGAACTAGAGCCTTCCAGAAGGGAAAGGGGCTCCGGGAATGCTGGGGAGGGACTCAGGGTCAGGGAAGGCAGAGGTGGGATGAGGGGAAATGGAGGTGAGATCCTGGGGAGAAAAGTTTTGGTGTGAGATTGGAAATGTCCTGACCCAGAGCAGAGGTGGTTGCCCCATCCCTGGAGGGGTTGAAGACCAGGTTGGATGCGGCTTGGAGCCCCTGATCCAGCGGGAGGTGTCCCTGGGGGTGGAACTGGATGGCTTTGAGGTCCCTTCCAACCCAACCCATTCCGTAATTCTTAAAATATGACATGGAAAGGCCCAGGCTGTGCCTGGGACAGGGTAGAAACACTTCATTAGGCTGAGGTCTTGCACAGTTGTCTCTCAGCTCCACATCCACCTGTTTATATGAAGGTGGCTGCGCTGCCTGTAGGATGTGGGGAGCAGAAGATGAGGTGGGAATTCACTGTTCCGGCTCCAGGGTCCATAGCCATGAACCCACAGAGAGAAACAAGCAGGGATAACAGGTTTAAGCTGAGAGAGGGGAGATGGAGATGAGATCTGAGGGAGAAATGTTTTGCTGTGAGGGTGAGGAGGCCCTGGAACAGGTTGCCTAGAGCAGGGGTGGCTGCCCCATCCCTGGAGGGGCTCAAGGGCAGGTTGGATGGGGCTTGGAGCCCCTGAGCCAGCGGGAGGTGTCTCTGGGGTTGGATCTGGATGGCTTTGAGGTCCCTTCCAAGCCGCTGTGGATTTTGCAGGCGTCGCCGAGCCCCTGCGGCTGGTGGAGGGGGAGACTCGCTGCGACGGGTGCCTGGAGGTCTCCACAAGCCCTGGCAGCTGGTCCCGCGTGCCGCTGGGGAGCTGGGATGCCCGCGGTGCCGCCGTGGTGTGCCGGCAGCTGGGCTGCGGCGCGGTGGATGATATCTACACCTCACCGAGCTCAGGAACCGCGAGGCTGCAGGGCTTGTGGTGCAACGGCACCGAGGACAACGTGGCGCAGTGCAACATCTCAGGGACGGCCATGACGCCCAGTGACATCTCCCAGGAGGTGACCGTTGTCTGCTCCGGTGAGTGTACTGGCCACGGTTGGGGTGTTGGCCCAACCAGCAGCCGCCGTAGCCCTGTGCCCTCCGTCCACAGGCAGCCGGCGCGTGAGGCTGGTAGGTGGCCCCGGGCGCTGCGCGGGGCGCGTGGAGGTCTCGGTGAGGGGCTCGTGGTCCAGTGTTTGCGCGGACGCTTGGGACATGTCGGATGCGGCTGTCGCGTGCCACCAACTGGGCTGCGGGACGGCGCTGGAGGTCCCCGACTCGGCTCGCTTCGGCGTGGGCACCAAACCACTGTGGCCAGTCGCCCTCAGCTGTGCCGGCACCGAGGAGTCGCTCTGGGGTTGCCCAGCACGGGGAAGGCCCAACTGCCAACGTGGCGGCTGGGCGGGTGCCATCTGCTCAGGTCAGTGCCACGCATCACCGCCTCGGGGACTATCGTGGGGACCCTGTGATGTGACCCCCCCACTCTGTGCCCCCTCGCAGAGCTGCTCGTGCTGCGGTTGGCGGGCGACGGCCGGCGCTGCCGCGGGCACCTGGAGGTTCTCCACAACGGCACGTGGGGCCGCGTCTGCGCCAACGGCACCGGCCTCGCCACCGCGGCCGCCGTGTGCCGCCAGCTGGACTGCGGGTACGGGGGGAGCATGGTAGCCACCCCCAGCTCCGTTGCAGCCCCTGCCTGGCTGGCCTGGGTGAGCTGCCGCGACGATGCCCGCTCGCTCTGGCAGTGCCGCTCGGCGCCCTGGCGCCTGCAGCCCTGCACCCTCGGCGAGGACATCTACATCACCTGCGATGAGGATGGTGACGGCGCCAGTGGGACACCCGTCCCGTCCCCGGTGGGCACAGGTAGCGCTGCCCACACCCGTGGCCCCCCTTGTCCAACGGGATGAGGTTTAACACGGCCAAATGCCGCATCCTGCACTTGGGGCACAACAACCCTATGCAGAGCTACAGACTGGGAGAAGTCTGGCTGGAAAACTGCCAGGAGGAGAGGGACCTGGGGGGGTTGGTTGACAGCTGACTGACCATGAACCAGCAGTGTGCCCAGGGGACCAAGAAGGCCAAGGGCATCCTGGCTTGGATCAGAAATGGTGTGACCAGCAGGGCCAGGGAGGTGATTCTCCCTCTGGACTCAGCACTGGTGAGGCTGCTCCTTGAATCCTGTGTTCAGTTGTGGGCCCCTCAGCACAAGAAGGATGTTGAGGCTCTGGAGAGAGTCCAGAGAAGAGCGACGAAGCTGGTGAAGGGGCTGGAGAACAGGCCCTATGAGGAGCGGCTGAGAGAGCTGGGGGTGTTTATCCTGGAGAAGAGGAGGCTGAGAGGAGACCTCATTACTCTCTACAAGTACCTGAAAGGAGGTTGTGGAGAGGAGGGAGCTGGGCTCTTCTGCCAAGGGACAGGGGACAGGACAAGAGGGAATGGCCTCAAGCTCCACCATGGGAGATTTAGGCTGGAGATTAGGAGGAAGTTTTTCACGGAAAGGGTCATTGGGCATTGGAATAGGCTGCCCAGGGAGGTGGTTGATTCCCCTTCCCTGGAGGTGTTTAAGGCACAGGTAGACGAGGTCTTGAGGGACTTGTTTTAGTGTTTGATAGGAATGGTTGGACTCGATGATCCGATGGGTCTCTTCCAACCTGGTTGTTCTATGATTCTATGATTCCGGGCTGGTTGGCGTCCCCTCTGTCACCCAGCTTGACCACATCCCCGCAGGTTTCCCCGGTGGCACCGTCCCGGCTGCAGCGGTGGGGGCTGTGCCCGTGGTCCTGAGTGTGGTGCTGGGCTCGCTGCTGTGCCTGGCCCTGGGCGCCCTGGCTGTGCAGACATGCCGTGCCCATGCTTGGCGCCGAGGTGGGTACCAGGGGTGCTGGGGCTTTGCCATGGGACAGTGGTGCCCGTGGGTGAGCATCGTCTGTCATTTCAGGAGCTAGCAAAGCCACAGATGCCATCGCCGACGCCGTCTATGAGGAGCTGGACTATATCCCAGCAGCAGAGTACCAGGAGGTGGCCAGTCACGCAGGTTGGTGACCCTGGGGATGGCCCCAGGGCTTGTGGGCTCTGCTTCCACCGCAGCACTGGGAGCCCTGATGTGGTATCGGCTTGTCCTCGTGGCATGGGGACATCCCACCCACCTCGATCCCAGCACTACCCCAACACCCCCTTCTCCACTCCCAGGCTCCATGTCGGAGGGTTCGGTGATGAAGCTGATGATTGATGCCAGGGACAGTGTAAAGGAGGGAGACCCCGAGGCAGAGCCAGGTAGGAGCCCAGCCCTGGGGAGCAGGGACGTGGCCAGACACTGGGGACAGTTCCAAGTGGTGTCCCCAGGGCTCAGTGCTGGGTCCAGCCCTGGTCAATGTATTTATCAATGACCTGGATGAAGGCATCAAGTGCTCCCTGAGCAAGTTTGGGGGTGACATTGAGCTGGGTGGGAGCTGGATCTGCTGGAGGGTTGGGAGGCTCCAAAGGGATCTGACCAGGCTGGATCCATGGGCTGAGACCAACGGTTAATGAGGGTTAACGAGGCCAAAGGGCGGATCCTGCACTTGGGGCACAAAAACCCTGAGCAGCTCCAGCCTAGGAGAAGTCTGGCTGGAAAGTACCTGGAGGAGAAGGAGCTGGGGGGGTTGGTTGAAGAGGAGGCAGCAGGGGCCCAGGTGGCCAAGAAGGTCAAGGGCATCTTGGCTTGGATGAGAGCCGGCGTGGCCAGCAGGGCCAGGGAGGTTCTTGTCCCTCTGGCCTGGGCCCTGGGGAGAGCGCTCCTGGAATCCTAGGGTCAGTTGTGGGCCCCTCAGCACAAGAAGGATGTTGAGGGTTTGGAGAACATCTGGAGAAGAGCGAGGAAGCTGGGGAAGGGTCTGGAGAAGCAGAGGAGCATCTGAGAGAGCTGGGGGTGTTGAGACTGGAGAAGAGGAGGCTGAGGGGAGAGCTCCTTGCTCTCTGCAGCTCCCTGGGAAGAGAGGAGGTTGTGGTGAGGAGGGAGCTGGGCTCTTCTCCCAAGTGACAGGACGAGAGGGACATGGGTTAGTGATTGATGGGAATGGTTGGACTCGATGTTCCAATGGGTTCTCTCCAACCTGGTGATTCTATGATTCTGCCATGACCTCTGGGTCCCTCCCTGCCCCAGACTCCCCTGGCCAGCATGGCTCCCCGGATGGCTACGATGACATTGCGGCTGTGCCAGAAGAATCCCTTGCTCCCGGCGCTGGGGGCATCTCCGAGGAGGCCGCACGGAGGAGCTGGGGCCGCGTCCAACCCACAGGTAAGAGGGAGCTGATGGCAAATCCATAGGGATTGTGCCGAGACGGGAGGGACATGGAGCAGATCCCTCAGGTGCCACTGTTTGCTGTCCCCCAAGGTGAGAGCTGCCCCCCGCAAGGTCTCCCGGGAGCCACGTGGGAACCGCCAGCGCCATCCCCAGGGGACACAGACTACGATGATGTTGGCATCAGCGCTGTGGGGACATCGCCTTGAGGATGCCTGCAGGAGAACCTGGGGACAAACCTGCAGGGTGGGGGGCTCTGTCCCCACAAAGAGGTGGCCCTGGCTGCAGAGGAGGTCACCTCGCCCTGCCCAGGACTTCGGTATCGCTCCTATATCCCTCCTACCAGCAGCGTCAAGGGGAGTTGGTTCTTATTTCAATGTTAGTTTATCTGGTTTTCTATTAAAACCCCAAACTGGCTGGAAACTCAATCTCAGGGCTGGGACCTGGGTCCCTCCCAGTGGGGAAAAGGGGCTCCAGGATAGGCAGGGCACCGGAGGCCAGTGACAAGTGGTGTCCCCAGGGCTCAGTTCTGGGTCCAACCCTGTTCGATGTCTTCACCAATGACCTGGATGAGGGCATTGAGGGTACCCTGAGCAAGTTTGCAGATGACACTAAGCTGTGTGGATCTGCTGAAGGGTCGGGAGGTTCTGCAAAGGAACCTAAACAGGCTGGATCCGTGGGCTGAGTCCCATGGCATGAGGTTTAACACGGCCAAATGCCGCATCCTGCACTTGGGTCACAACAACCCTGAGCAGAGCTACAGACTGGGAGAAGTCTGTCTAGAAAACTGCCAGGAGGAGAGGGACCTGGGGGTGTTGGTCGACAGCCGACTGACCATGAGCCAGCAGTGTGCCCAGGTGGCCAAGAAGGCCAATGGCATCCTGGCTTGGATCAGAAATGGTGTGAGCAGCAGGGCCAGGGAGGTTCTTCTCCCTCTGACCTGGGCCCTGGGGAGAGTGCTCCTGGAACCCTGTGTTCAGTTGTGGGCCCCTCAGCACAAGAAGGATGTTGAGGCTCTGGAGAGAGTCCAGAGAAGAGCGATGAAGCTGGTGAAGGGGCTGGAGAACAGGCCTTATGAGGAATGACTGAGAGAGCTGGGAGTGTTTATCCTGGAGAAGAGGAGGCTGAGGGGAGACCTCATTACTCTCTCCAACTCCCTGAGAGGAGGTTGTGGAGAGGAGGGAGCTGGGCTCTTCTGCCAAGGGACAGGGGACAGGACAAGAGGGAATGGCCTCAAGCTCCACCAGGGGAGATTTAGGCTGGAGATTAGGAGGAAGTTTTTCACAGTAAGGGTCATTGGGCATTGGAATAGGCTGCCCAGGGAGATGATTGATTCCCCTTCCCTGGAGGTGTTTAAGGCACAGGTAGATGAGGTCCTGAGGGACATGGGTTAGTGTTTGATGGGAATGGTTGGACTCAATGATCTGATAGGTCCCTTCCAACCTGGTTGTTCTATGATTCTATGATTCTATGATCCTATGATTCTATGACTCCGATACACCAGCCAACCCCCTGGAGCTGGACTCACAGACACATCCACAGGCAAGGAAGGGACTGGATGTAGAAGGGCACAGGGCTGGCCCCGTAGCCTTTATTTGGCACTGGCAAACACCCACAGAACTCTTCCCACCACCACACTTGGGATAATGGGAGAGGGAAGGACTTAGACCCCCACCAGATGCCTACAGGCTCCTCCTCAGCTTGAAGACCTGGGCTAGAAACGGCTCTGGTGGCTGCAGGGACTTCTCCTGCTGGAGGGGAGCAGCTTTCTGCCCCCCGGACCTCTGCCCCCCGGCAGGACCCCGCGGTAGAAGGGCAGCCGGGCCATGGCCCCTGCTTGAGGCTCGTCCTGCTGGAGGAGATCCCCAATCTTCAGGTCGGGCTTCAGCATCCGCAGCGCCGCCAGCTCCTGCAGAGCTTCCTCGCTTAACCCAGACATGCTCAGGCTTTAGAGGGGGTGGAAAAAAGAGAAGAGTGGTTAAAACCCAACCCAGGATCTGGTGTCCTCCAGCCTGTCCCACAACATCCGACCCCGTGGTGCTGGCACAGGGATAGAATCATAGAATCAGCAGGTTGGAAAAGACCCATTGGATCATGGAGTCCAACCATTCCCATCAACCACTAACCCATGTCCCTCAGCACCTCGGCCACCCACACCTTAAACCCCTCCAGGGAAGGGGAATCAACCCCCTCCCTGGGCAGCCTCTCCCACTGACCAATCACCCTTCCCGGGAAATATTTTTTCATAAAATCCATCCTGAACCTCCCCTGGTGGAGGTTGAGGCCATTCCCTCTCAGCCTTTCCCGTGTCCCTTGGCAGAAGAGCCCAGCTCCCTCCTCTCCACAACCTCCTCTCTTCTCAGGGAGTTGCAGAGAGCAAGGAGCTCTCCCCTCAGCCTCCTCTTCTCCGGCCTCAACCCCCCCCAGCTCTCTCAGATGCTCCTCTTCTTCTCCAGCCCCTTCCCCAGCTTTGTAGTTCTTCTCTGCACTCGCTCCACAGCCTCAACATCCTTCTTGTGCTGAGGGGCCCACAACTGACCCCAGGATTCGAGGTCTGGTCTCCCCAGGGCCAAGGCCAGAGGTGCCAGTTTCCTAAGCAGATTGCTGAGAGAAACCGTGTCAAAGGCTTTACTCAAAATCTCCTCTTCCATGACTTTCCCTGGCACTGAGGTCACACTGACAGGCCTGGAGTTGCCTGGATCCTCCCTGCGACTCTTGTAGATGTGATCACGGAATCAGAGAATCACCAGGTTGGAAGAGACCCACTGGCTCATCGATTCCAACCATTCCCATCAATCACTAACCCATGTCCCTCAGCGCCTTGTCCACCCGTTCCTTAAACCCCTCCAGGGAAGGGGACTCAACCTAAGAGTGGGTCACCCAGGCTCCTTACCCCAGTGCCTGCAGTGGGCAGGTGGGTTGCCGGAGCCACCGGCAGAGCTGTCGGACACCGTCAGTTCCCAACTCGTTGTCGCTCAGGTCCAGGCAGGTGAGACCAGGACTCTCCACCAGGGCTTGGCAGCAGTCGCCTGTCAGCCGGCAGCTCCCCAGCCTGTGGTTCGACCAAAAGGTTTGTTCGGTGCTTGTTGGGCTGCTCTGGGTGGGCAGGAGGCAACGTGGGGGCCGCAGCTCCTTACCGCAGCGTCCGCAGCTGGCAGTGCCGCCGCTGGAGCCCCTCGCACAGCAGCTTCACGCCGGCGTCGCCCAGCCCCTCGCTGAAGGACAAATCCAGCTCCTCCAGGCAGGGGTTGGTGGCCAATGCGGCGACCAGGTCCTCACAGCAGCCACCGGTGAGGTGGGAGTACCGCAGCCTGCCGGGATGGCCAGGAAAGACCCTCAGAGCCAGCTTGAGCCACCCCCGGTGCCACCGCACCATGGTGACAGAATCACAGAACAACCAGGTTGGAAGGAACCCATCGGATTTTCTAGTCCAACCATTCCTATCTAACACTAAACCAAGTCCCTCAAGACCTCATCCACCCGTCCCTTAAACATCTCCAGGGAAGGTGACTCAACCACCTCCCTGGGCAGCCTATTCCAATGCCCAATGACCCTTTCTATGAAAAGGGTCTGTGACGCTCCCCTTCCCCTGGCTTTGGAGGTTCTGACCTTGGGAGGGTGGGACGGAGCTATAGTGCCACCTCAGAGGGAAATTTTGGGGTACTTGGTGGGTTTGGCTACCTGGAAGATGCTTGTGGTGTGCTTTGGGGGTCCTGACCCTGGGAGGGTGGGATGGAGCGATGGTGCCACCCCTGGTGCCACCAAACCTCGGTGACTCTCCCCTTCCTCTGCCTTTGGAGGGCCTGACCCCAGGAGGGTTGGACGGAGCAATGGTGCCACCTCAGAGGGAATTTTTGGGGTACCTGGTGGGTTTGGCTACCTGGGAGATGCTTGTGGTGTGCTTTGGGGGTCCTGACCCTGGGAGGGTGGGATGGAACAATGGTGCCACCCCCAGTACCACCACACCACGGTGATGCTCCCCTTCCCCTGCCTTTGGAGGTCCTCACCCTGGGAGGGTGGGATGGTGCCACCTCAGAGGGAATTTTTTGGGGTACCTGGTGGGTTTGGCTACCTGGGAGATGCTCGTGGTGTGCCGGGGTCGAGGGAATTTTTTTGGGGTGCCAGGACCACTCACCGCAGGACACGGAGGTGGCAGCCGGGCTGCTGCAGCCCCGTGCAGAGCAGGCGGACGCCGGCATCGCCCAACGTGCTGTCCCCAAGCTCCAGGTGGACCAGGCTGGGGTGTTGGGCCAGCAGCGCCGCCAGCTCCGCGCAACAGCTCTCCGAGAGCCGGCACCACTGCAGCCTGTGGGGAGAGGAGCAGAGAACCCACTGACTCGTCACACCATCACACTGGAGAGATCTCGCCCATCTACCCACGGCCAACAAGTGTGGAGGACCCAGACCCAACCACTCATGGACAAGGAGTGTGGAAGCATCTCAATCCAACCACTTATGGACAATCAGGGTGGAAGGCTCTCACCCAACCACTCGTGGACAAGCAGTGTGGAAGGATCTCACCCAACCACTCGTGGACAATTAGTGTGGAAGGATCTCACTCAACCACTCATGGACCATATCCACCCGTCCCAGAGCCAATGGGCATAGAGGGACCATTCCCACCCATCCCAGATGCAGCTGGGAAGGAGGGACCATTCCCATCTATCCCAGAGTCACTTGGCATGGAGAGACCTCTCCCATCTACCCATGGCCAACAAGTATGGAGGAACCAGACCCAACCACTCATGGACAATCAGCGTGGAAGGATCTCACCCAACCACTCATGGACAATCAGTGTGGAAAGATCTCACCCAACCACTCATGGACAATCAGCGTGGAAGGACCTCACCCAACCACTCATGGACAATCAGTGTGGAAGGACCTCACCCAACCACTCATGGACAATCAGCGTGGAAAGATCTCACCCAACAACTCATGGACAATCAGCGTGGAAGGACCTCACCCAACCACTCATGGACAATCAGTGTGGAAGGACCTCACCCAACCACTCATGGACAATCAGCGTGGAAGGATCTCACCCAACCACTCATGGACAATCAGCGTGGAAGGACCTCACCCAACCACTCATGGACAATCATCTCGGTGCTGCGTGGAGGTTCCTTACTGGAGCACCTTCAGGTTGCTGCCCGGGTGCCGCAGGGCCCGGCAGAGGAGGTGGATGGGGGAGTGCGGCTCCTCCTGCTGCCACTCGGTGATGGGACTGGGATCTCCTCCAACTCCTGAGGCACCGGAGCTGCAAGGGAGCAGAGACACAGGGATTAAAATAGGATAGGAATGGTTGGACTCGAAGATCCGATGGGTCTCTTCCAACCTGGTGATTCGATGATTCTATGAAAATGGGAAAGAAGGTAATAAAACATAACAGGTTGGGAGTGATTCCACTCGCAGGCTCCTCCTGGAAACCTCTTACAAGTCCAGGGAGAAGCTGCAGGGGCTGTGGTCGGGGTGGGGTGGGTGGTTGAGGGGGCTCGGACGGGCAGAAGCTCCAGGAAGGTGGCAGATCCCACGCTTGGAGCTTGGGAAGGGCACTCGGAGCCTTGCGAAGGAAATGAGTGGAAAATTGAGTGGGGAAAGAGGAGGCTGAGAGGAGACCTCATTGCTCTCTACAACTACCTGAAAGGAGGTTGTGGAGAGGAGGGAGCTGGGCTCTTCTCCCAAGGGACAGGGGACAGGACAAGAGGGAATGGCCTCAAGCTCCACCAGGGGAGATTCGGGCTAGAGATTAGGAGGAAGTGTTTCACGGAAAGGGTCATTGGGCATTGGAACAGGCTGCCCAGGGAGGTGGTTGATTCCCCTTCCCTGGAGGTGTTTAAGGCACAGGTGGACGAGGTCCTGAGGGACATGGGTTAGTGTTTGGTAGGAATGGTTGGACTCGATGATCTGATGGGTCTCTTTCAACCTGGTGATTCTATGATTCTACTTTGAGCATGAGCAGAAGTCAAATCCTTCACTGAGGCATTAAACCTCCAGTGAAACTGCAGCAGAGCTGGGGGGGAGGAACAGAAGTGCCTTTAGACCCAACTCTTGGGGTGGACAAGAAGAAAACTTGGTGATTTGGGGTTCCTAGAGTGCAGAAGAAGAAAATATAGTGATTTTTGAGTCCCTAGAGTGCAGAGGGGCAGTACTCACTGAGGCAGCGACGCGGCCGGTTCCTCCTCAGCATCCTGCTGGTGGAAGGAGCATCCCCGGAGCGTCAGGCAGCCCAGTCCAACCCACTCCCGGACGCAGAAGGAAAGAGCCATTTGGTCGTAGGTGGTCAACTTGACGTCCTGCAGGTCGAGGTGGGTGAAAGGAGCCAACGCGCTTTGCGTGAAGCCTTTCTCGTTCGTCTCGAACAAGAAGTGGAAAGTGTCCAGCTTGGAAACCTTCGTCGCTTGGCTGGGATGGGAGCTGCCTCTGTGCCTCCCCTGAAGCCACCTCAGCAAATCGTCCCTGGCTCGAGGGGAGATCCTGCACCCGATGGTTTTGTCTACGTACTCGATTGTTTCTTGGCTGACCAGGCCGAACAGGAACCGGACGGTTGAGTTCAGGTCTTTCCTGGACTCACTATAACTTTCTAACAACATATTTGTGTCCTTGGTGAGAGCCCTGGAGTCGCCGTCCTCTTCCTCCTCGTCCTCCAGAACGTAAAACAAGGCTGCAAAAAACTCCTGGAGGTGCACGTGGGTGAAGCTGTAGACGTTCCCCTGGTCTCCGCCTCTCCTCGTTATCTTCTCGTTGAGGAAGAGGGGGAGAAGGTCTGGCTGGTCCAAGCCACGCTCCTTGATTTCCTTCTCCTCGAAGAGGATCTTGTGCTTCCAGATGCCTTCGGCGGCTAAGGAGCAAACCTTGCGTAGGAACCGCCGGAGGTCCTGAGGGTCGTTCCCGTCTCTGCACATTTGGGAGAGGTAAAAAACGCTCGTCCTCGTGGTGGCTTTCGAGCACTCAAAGAGGTTTTTCTTCTTGCAAAGCTCTTGTTCGAGGACGGTGCAGACGGTCCAGCTGACGATGGGGATGGTGCACAAGCTGTAGAGGATCTCTTGGTCTCTGGCAAACCTGAAGGCCACGTCGGCTTTGTTGTCGTTCTCAAAGTACCTGCGGAAATACTCCTTCCTCTCGGCTGCCGAAAATCCCAGTATCTCTGCGCAATGTCCGTCCTCCAGGCACCGCCCCAGGCTCCGAAGAGCCTTTGGCCTGGTGGTGATGAGCAAGAAGGAATTGGGGAGGACGGTTCTCTTCAACAAGCTCATCAAGGTGGTTTCCAGCGGCTTCACCTCCCTGGGGTCAGAGCTCAGCTCCTCTTCGGGCTGAAGCAAGGACAATCCCAGGGCCTCAAAGCCATCAAAAATGAAGAGGATCTTCTTCTGCTCATCCAGGATCTTCCCAACCGGCGTTAGGTTGTGAGGGCAGCACTTTGAGACCAAGTCCACCACACTCGCCTCTTTGGTAGAGGTGATATCCTTACAGTCTATGCAGAAGATGTAATCAAACTCCACCTGGAGGGTTCCTTCCACCCACTCCACCATCACCTTCCTGACCGTCATCGTCTTCCCCATCCCCGGGGCCCCCACCAGCACCAGGACCCGCGGTGTTCGCCCATCACCGTCGGGTTTAAACAGCGTCTGTGCAGTGACGGTGACGGTGGACGACCCTTCGCTGGTGTCCGCAGCTTCATCCTCACCTCCGCGCTCGCTCCAAGGCTTCCTGGAGATGGTCGGGTGGGTGTAGCGGCTGCTGGTGGACAGGTTCTCGCCAAGGCAGGAGTTCACCTCTTTGTAGCGGAGGAATCCTCGGCCCACGTGCTCTCTGTACTTCCGCTCGTACTCTGTGCCGGCGAGAAGCAGGGTCACTCCCCAGCACAGATGACTTCCCCAGGAGCTCCCAACCACACTCTGGACACCAACGGGACACTTGGGTCACCGCTCAAGCCTTTCCCAAGTCTGGAAAAGTCAACAGGGACATCACCGACTGCGAGACTTTGGCCTGGACAGGCGCACACTCTCCTGGGTGGAAAACTGGTTGGCTGGAGGGCCCAGAGGGTGGTGGGAAATGGTGTTAAATACAGTTGGAGGCCAGTGACAAGTGGTGTCCCCAGGGCTCAGGGCTGGGTCCAGCCCTGGTCAATGTCTTCACCAATGACCTGGATGAGGGCATTGAGGGTACCCTTAGCAAGTTTGCAGATGACACTAAGCTGGGTGGAAGTGTGGATCTGCTGGAGGGTCGGGAGGCTCTGCAAAGGGACCTAAACAGGCTGGATCCATGGGCTGAGTCCAATGGGATGAGGTTTAACACGGCCAAATGCCGCATCCTGCACTTGGGGCACAACAACCCTGAGCAGAGCTACAGACTGGGAGAAGCCTGGCTGGAAAACTGCCAGGAGGAGAGGGACCTGGGGGTGTTGGTTGACAGCGACTGACCATGAGGCAGCAGTGTGCTCAGGGGGCCAAGAAGGCCAAGGGCATCCTGGCTTGGATCAGAAATGGTGTGACCAGCAAGTCCGGGGAGGTGATTCTCCCTCTGGACTCAGCACTGGTGAGGCCGCTCCTTGAATCCTGTGTTCAATTGTGGGTCCCTCAGCACAAGAAGGATGTTGAGGCTCTGGAGCGAGTGCAGAGAAGAGCCACAAAGCTGGTGAAGGGACTGGAGAAGAAGAGGAGTGTCTGAGAGAGCTGGGAGTGTTTATCCTGGAGAAGAGGAGGCTGAGAGGAGACCTCATTGCTCTCTACAACTCCCTGAAAGGAGGTTGTGGAGAGGAGGGAGCTGGGCTCTTCTGCCAAGGGACAGGGGACAGGACAAGAGGGAATGGCCTCAAGCTCCACCAGGGGAGATTCAGGCTAGAGATTAGGAGGAAGTTTTTCACGGAAAGGTTTGTTGGGCATTGGAACAGGCTGCCCAGGGAGGTGGTTGATTCCCCTTCCCTGGAGGTGTTTAAGGGATGGGTGGATGAGGTGCTGAGGGACATGGTTCAGTGTTTGATAGGAATGGTTGGACTTGATGATCCAGTGGGTCTCTTCCAACCTGGTTGTTCTATGATTCTATGATTCTTCGCAATGAGAGCAGTGAGGCCCTGGGACGAGTTGCCCAGGGAAGGTCCTTAATCTCCATCCCAGGAAGAAAGGGTAGGACCAGAGAATCCTAAAAATGGTTTGCACTGTGAAGGGACTTGAGAGATCATCCAGTTCCAACGCCCCTTTCCAGCCTCCCCGGGAAGTCACAACCTGCTCTTGCCAAGCTCTACTTGGCCTCCAGGATCACTCAAGAGAAAGAGAGACACCAAAAAAAGCAAAATGTCCGCTGGCTTCCTACCTTTCGCCTTCTCATCCAAGAGTTTCTCGGCGAGGTCCCTCTGCTTCATCTCTTCCAACACTCCAATTGCGACATCCACTGCTGTCGCTTTGCTGTAGCTGTTGCCCAAGCAGCTGGCAAGAGCACAAGGGTGGGCGGCCTCGGCCAGCAAATCCTTGGGGATGTTCCATCCTCCTTCCACCTGAGTGTCCAACAACTTCGTCTTAAACTCCTGGAAGTCTGTAGGTGTGAGGGCTTGAAGAGCTCGGATGAGAGCGGCTAATGCCTCCTCTTGCTCGGCCATCGTGGGACGTCACCTGGAAACACCGAGGGTCAGAGACACCACAGCAAAAGAGGTTTTGAATCATAGAATCATAGAACAACCAGGTTGGAAGGGACCAATCGGATCATCGAGTCCAACCATTCCTATCAAACAATAACCCATGTCTCTCAGGACCTCATCTACCTGTGCCTTAAACACCTCCAGGGAAGGTGACTCAACCACCTCCCTGGGCAGCCTATTCCAATGCCCAATGACCCTCTGTGTGAAAAAATTCCTCCTAATCTCCAGCCTAAATCTCCCCTGGTGGAGCTTGAGGCCATTCCCTCTTGTCCTGTCCCTTGGGAGAAGAGCCCAGCTCCCTCCTCTCCACAACCTCCTCTCTTCTCAGGGAGTTGCAAAGAGCAAGGAGCTCTCCCCTCAGCCTCCTCTTCTCCAGTCTCAACCCCCCCCAGCCCTCTCAGCTGCTCCTCTTCTTCTCCAGACCCTTCCCCAGCTCCGTTCCCTTCTCCAGATGTTCTCCACAGCCTCAACACCCTTCTTGTGCTGAAGGACCCACAACTGACCCCAGGATTCCAGGAGCAGTCTCACCAGAGGGAGGAGAACATCCCTGGCCCTGCTGGCCACGCCGACTCTCATCCAAGCCAAGATGCCCTTGGCCTTCTTGGCCACCTGGGCCCCTGCTGCCTCCTCTTCAACCAACCCCCCCAGCTCCTTCTCCTCCGGGAACTTTCCAGCCAGACTTCTCCTAGGCTGGAGCTGCTCAGGGTTGTTGTGCCCCAAGTGCAGGATCCACCATTTGGCCTCATTAACCCTCCTGCCGTTAGTCTCAGCCCATGGATCCAACCTGGTCAGATCCCTTTGGAGCCTCCTGACCCTCCAGCAGTCCAGAGGGCCCAAGAGAGAGAAAAACCCCCAGAGGAGCATCCTGGAGGGTTGTCTCCTGACTGTGAGCTACTGCCCCTCAGGACAGAGTCCCCACGGCCGGTTCCCATCCCTCGGTGCCGCACGGCACTCACCGAACCATCCGAGCGGTGGGATGGGCTGGTGGAAGAGCTCAAGCCTTGCCTGAAATCCCCATCCCACGTGCTAAGAGGGTTTCGCTTTCGCACAACTTCCTGCCCTCCTGCACGTGCTTCCTCCTTCCCCAGCAAGGGATGGTCCACCAGCCACCCCCAACCCCAGCCCGTGGGGGAAAGGGACTCACAGAACCTGGGAATGAGCCTGGAGAGGGAGGCTGCAGGTTTTTTGAGGGGGTGGAAGAGGATAGGAGCCTGATTTGGGGGGTGAGGAAGAGAAGAGCCTGGTTTTTGGGGGTGGAAGAGGAGAAGAACCTGTTTATTGACACAGGGTGGGAAAGGAGAGCTTGGTTTTTGGGGAGGAGGAAGAGAAGAGCCTGGTTTTTGGGGAGGAGGAAAAGAAGAGCCTGGTTTTCAGGGAATGGAAGAGGAGGAGAGGCTGGTTTTTTGGGGTGGGTGAAAGAGGAGACCCTGATTTGGTTTTTTTTTTGGGGGGAGGGTGGAAGAGGAGAGGCTGGACGGGCTGTGAGGTCCCCTCCAACCCCCAAACATTCTATATTTCTATGATAATAAGTGGAATTGCGCTTGTGCTAAAGGGAAATGCATTGGCTGATGGGGAATTGTATGGGGAGGGGAAAACATCCCATCGTTTCCAGGTGATGGGGAGATGCTTGGGAACTTTTAAAGGATGAGACTTAGGGAAGTTGAATCGTAGAATCATAGAATCAACAGGTTGGAAGAGACCCATCGGATCATGGAGTCCAACCATTCCCATCAAGCACTAACCCATGTCCCTCAGCACCTCGGCCACCCACACCTTAAACCCCTCCAGGGAAGGGGACTCAACCCCCTCCCTGGGCAGCCTCTCCCACTGACCAATCACCCTTTCCAGGAAAAATTTCATCCTGATGTCCATCCTGAGCCTCCCCTGGCTCCTTTATTCCTTTCATCTACCCACCAGCATCCTAAATTTT
The DNA here is from genome assembly GCA_033558105.1 of Coccyzus lansbergi. Taxonomy (NCBI): domain Eukaryota; kingdom Metazoa; phylum Chordata; class Aves; order Cuculiformes; family Coccyzidae; genus Coccyzus; species Coccyzus lansbergi. The sequence goes on along the minus strand of JAUMJK010001554.1, from coordinate 139,898 downwards.
CAGACTTTCAACCAGGCCTGATGGAAAAGAAAACACTTCAAAGCGATGGGGATTATCCTGCTTGCAAATCCCTTATCCTGCTTGGGGGAGCCTCAACCTCCTTTTTTATTTTTTTTTTCCTTGTCTCTGCACAAACATGCTGAATTATCCTATTTTTCCTGCGTTTCCCTCAGGATTTGTGGCTTTATTTGCTGGAATCCCTGCAAAACGAAGTAGGATTTGGAGAGGAGTGAAGCAGGCACAGCCCCAAATGGGCCAAAGCTCAACCCTAAATAACAGGGAAAGTGGAGATGCAGTTGGGCCACATTCTCAGCCCCAAATCTCAGGGAGATGCAGCTGAGTTGCCTTCTCAGCCCCAAATAAAAAGAGATGTGGAGATGCAGCTGAGTTTTCTTCTTAACCCCAAATCTCAGGGATGTGGAGAAGCAGCTGAGTTTTCTTCTTAACCCCAAATCTCAGGGATGTGGAGATGCAGCTGAGTTTTCTTCTTAACCCCAAATCTCAGGGATGTGGAGATGCAGCTCGGTTGTCTTCTCAGCCCCAAATCTCTGGGATGTGGAGATGCAGCTGAGTTGCCTTATTAACCCTAATTCTCAGGGATGTGGAGATGCAGTTGGGCCACATTCTCAGCCCCAAATCTCAGGGAGATGCAGCAGAGTTGCCTTCTCATCCTCAAATCTCAGGGATGTGGAGATGCAGCAGAGTTGCCTTCTCATCCTCAAATCTCAGGGATGTGGAGATGCAGCCCTTGGCATCCTCTCCCCTCCCCAGATCCCAGCCCTTCCCTCCGGATTGGAGCTCTGCCTCCCTCCTCCCTCTCCCCCCCTCCCCCCCAGCTCTCCATCTCCATGCAGTCTGCCGAGGTGCATTGTGGGCAACTCCCAACATCCCCCCCCCCTTCCATCTCCTCCTCTGCCTTCCTCCCTCCCTCCTCTCTGCGCAAAGAACCAGCTCCCAAGGTGGGTCAACCTGCCGGAGGACGCAAGGTAAGGGATGCTGCTCCTCTCAGGGCAGGATTGAACCCTCGGGGGTGCAGGGACGGAGCCCCCACTCCCTCAGCACAGGGTTTTACGCTCTCCTGGTCAGGGTGACGTAGCCCAATGCAGATCTACCTGGTCAAGGTGAGCATCCTCCTCTTCGCCAGCCAGGATGGAAGCCAGGAGCCCTCTCCAACGCGACCTCGTTCGCTGATAATAGGGAAATTTATTGGGTGTGAGGCCAAATTTTGAGGCTGGCTGGTTCCCACCATCTCCTCTCCCACCCCCAGACGTGTTTTTCTGCTCCCTGAAGGTCAGGCCTGCCCGAAGGAGGCAATTTCCGCGAGCGCGAAGGAGACCGGTTGGTTGCCTCCACGTACCTTGGGCTCACCTGGTCCCCACCGACCGGTTTCGGGGAGAGGAGCAGGTAAAGCCTGGAAAGAGACGGAGGTTGCGATGGAGGCTGGAAGCTGCCAGCATGGAAGAACCAAGCGTGGTTGGTTTTCCGTGTGTGCCGGAAGCGGAGGCTGCTGGGAGGGAGGAGGGGAAGCAGCAGCATCTCCAAGCTGCAACCTCCCAGCTTTGGGGTAGGGAAGCTCCTGCACCAACCTGGAAGCTCAGGATCGAGTTTCCAGCCGCGTTTCCCTCTTCCGTTCGTCTGCGTGACCCGTTTGCCCTTGGACGGGTTGAAGGTCTCCGCTTGCTCATCGCTGGCGATTCCAGTGCACGAATCGGCTCTATGAGCTCTTGCTTTTTTATTCCCCCAGGAAGGGAGCTGGGAATGATTCTAGAGGGTTTTGACGCTAAAGGGGTGTCCTCTGGTATGATCCCCCCCAGGGTTTGCTCTGGAAAGGAGTTCACGAAGGGAAAACTGCCCCAAAATGATAGAGGAGACAGAGACGACGATGCCTGTTCTTAATTTATGAGGAGAAGTTTGCCCTAAAATGATAGAGGAGACAGAGACGACGATGCCTGTTCTTAAATTCTGGGGGAAAGGTTGCCCCAAACTGATAGAGGAGGCAGAGACGATGATGCCTGCTCTTAAATTCTGGGGAGAAGGTTGCCCCAAAATGATAGAGGAGGACACCAGGGTTCCTCTTTCAAGATGTGGGAGTCCAGGGATGAAATCCCTTTGTTGGGGGCGGGGGGGATGTCTCGGGGTTTTCCATCCCTGCCTCATCCCTGTGCATCCTTTCCCATCCGAGACCTGTTGATTTGGTCCTTGCTCCTGCTTGGTTCTCTCTGGGAGCTCCTGGTGGGATTGGGAAGGAAGGAAGAGGATTTTTTTTATTACGGAATTAGGGTCAAGTTTGGCACTGGGGCAACAGGAGGGAGTTGTCCCCTCACCCCCCCCCCCCCAATCCCAATCCTCCATCCCAATCCTCCATCCCAATCCTGCTTTCCTGGGTGGGGCTTGAGCAGGATGCTGTCAGGAGAGGGAGGAAGGACTCCCTGGATCCAACTCCTTGCTCCGTCTCGGGAGCGACCTCCAAGAGTCCGACCTTCACAGCTTTGACCTTCGAGCGTTTTCCGTCTTTCCCAGCCCCGAATTGTGGCAGGATGGGGGAATTAACCCTCCAGTTCCCCTCAATGTGCGTTTTCATCCCTCTGCATCCATCCCCTCCTCTGGCAGACGACCAGGATGGGGCTGGTGAGCATCCTGGTGCCCTCTCCGCACCCTTGGTTGGGTTTGGAGGCAAATGGAGCAGAAGGGAAACGATGGAGCTCTATTTCTCTATTGCTCATCCTTCCCCTAATCCTTTCTGCAGGGAGGGGTGAGCTCTGTGGTTTAGCTTTAACCCAGCGCGTGCCAGGACCCTCCCGAGAAGGTCACTGCCGAATTGGCCCTTGGTCAACCTGCAGAGGCTTCTTGCGTTTCAGCCGCAAAGCAAGAGTTTTCCAGCTGACGCCTGCAGATCCCTGGGCTGCGGGATCCAGGACCTGGCTCTGCACGGAGAGAATTTCCTCCGTAATCTTTTTGGCGGAGTGGCTGATCATAGAATCATAGAATCATAGAACAACCAGGTTGGAAGAGACCCATCGGATCATCGAGTCCAACCACTCCTATCAAAATGATGCCATCAAAGCCCTGAGAAGGGATGGGCTTGGGATACCCGCAAGCTCTTAAATCTGCTGCAGTGCTTGGAGCTGTTTCACTGTGTCGGAGATAACCTTCATCATCATTTTTTTTTTTTTTTTTTGTGGCTTGTGGCTATAGAATTTGCGAGATCCGGAAATCCACGGACTGTTAGGAGGAGGTTTTAGAAGCACAGATCTTGGGAAGAGACATTAACGGCAGAGATCTTGGGAAGAGACATTAATAGCACAGATCTTAGGAAGGAAATCAGCCTTTTGCATGGAGGTACCTGCTCCTGGCTGTGTGGGAAGGAGCATCCCAGCCTGGAAGCAGCATCCCAGGCCTGGAAGCATCTACCCTCATACCAAAAAGCAGTTTTCCCGGTGCTGGCAGGCTGGGTGTGAAGAGCAGGGCTTTGTGGGGGACAGGACTGAGCAGGTCCCCCTTCTCCATCACTGATTCTGAGCTATAAGGTTCTGCATGGGAGGAGGAGAATTCCATTTTCATTACCAGGAGGCTGCTGGACCAGCTCCTGCTGAGGCTTTAGGGCTCTGGGTGGTTCCCTCCTGGTCCTGCAGGAGGTTCCAGCCTGTCCCCAGGAAGGGATGTGACCCCTCTCACTGCACCAACTTGTCCCCAGAGCTGCTGAGATCATGCTGCTGGCTCTGGGAGGGCTGGGAAAAGGGTTTTTTAAGCAACAAAAGGAGTGTGTTGGTGAAATGGTGAGCACAGCAGAAGCCAAGACGTGAGGAGATGTCAGGGTGGGATGACGTACTGACTAAAAACCCTTTTCATAGAATCATAGAATCATAGAAGAACCAGGTTGGAAGGGACCCATTGGATCATCGAGTCCAACCATTCCCATCAGACACTAACCCATGTCTCTCAGGACCTCATCCACCTGTCCCTTAAACACCTCCAGGGAAGGGGAATCAACCACCTCCCTGGGCAGCCTATTCCAATGCCCAATGACCCTTTCTGTAAAAAACTTCCTCCTAATCTCCAGCCTAAATCTCCCCTGGCAGAGTTTGAGGCCATTCCCTCTCATCCTGTCCCCTGTCACTTGGGAGAAGAGCCCAACTCCCTCCTCTCCACAACCTCCTTTCAGGTAGTCACAGAGAGTAATGAGGTCTCCTCTCAGCCTCCTCTTCTCCAGGATAAACCCCCCCAGCTCTCTCAGCCGCTCCTCATAAGGCCTGTTCTCCAGCCCCTTCACCAGCTTCATGGCTCTTCTCTGGACTCTCTCCAGAGCCTCAACATCCTTCTTGTGCTGAGGGGCCCACAACTGAACACAGGATTCAAGGAGCGGCCTCCCCAGTGCTGAGTCCAGAGGGAGAATCACCTCCCTGAACCTGCTGGTCACACCGTTTCTGCTCCAAACCAGGATGCCCTTGGCCTTCCTGGCCACCTGGGCACACTGCTGGCTCATGGTCAGTCACTGTCGACCAACACCCCCAGGTCCCTCTCCTCCTGGCAGTTTTCCTGCCAGGCTTCTCCCAGTCTGTAGCTCTGCTCAGGGTTGTTGTGCCCCAAGTGCAGGATGCGGCATTTGGCCGTGTTAAACCTCATCCCATTGGACTCAGCCCATGGATCCAGCCTGTTTAGGTCCCTTTGCAGAGCCTCCCGACCCTCCAGCAGATCCACACTTCCACATAGCTTTGTTTCATCTGCAAACTTGCTAAGGATACCCTCAATGCCCTCATCCAGGTCATTGGTGAAGACATTGACCAGGGCTGGACCCAGCACTGAGCCCTGGGGAACCCCACTTGTCACTGGCCTCCAGCTGGACTTAACACCATTTCCCACCACTCCAGATTCCTGTCTTGGGGTGAGTGATGCTCAGTCCTAGAATCACAGAATCAGAGAATCACCAGGTTGGAAGAGACCCACCAGATCATCAGGTCCAACCATTCCCATCAAACACTAACCCATGTCCCTCAGTACCTGTCAGGAACAGACTTAAGATCCAACACCTCCTGGTTTTGGAAGGGTAACAGCTACGATCTTGATGGACAACAGCCAGAGGAAGCGATGGGCACCACTGAGATAAAATCCTCTGCCTCCTCAGGCTGCTTTGGGGATGATTTTTCAAAATTTTGCCATTCTGTGCAAGAAAGGGCTTTGTATTGGTTTTGGGTCCGTCCCAGCGCAGGGAGGCTGGAGAAGAGGAGTTTGGGTGGTCAACCTTCATGGAGAAGGGAAGGAGAGGGCTTGACTGGGGTTACTTTTGGCTGTAGAACATGAGGGAATGGCCTCAAGCTCCACCAGTGGAGGCTCAGGATGGATATCAGGATGAAATATTTCATGGAAAGGGTGATTGGGCAGCGGGAGAGGCTGCCCAGGGAGGGGGTTGAGTCGCCTTCCCTGGAGGGTTTAAGGTGTGGGTGGCCAAGGTGCTGAGGGACATGGGTTAGTGATTGATGGGGATGGTCGGACTCCATGATCCGATGAGTCTTTTCCAACCTGCTGATTCTATGATTTTGTGCCTCAAAGAGCTTGTTTGGGAAGGAAACGCTTAATCCAGAGCTGCCGGGGAGGGGGAGCAGCAACCGACAGATTGGGAAAGAGCTTCATAAATATCTCATCAGAGCAAAGTGGGTCAACGGATTCTCCTGGATCTAGGTGCTGCTGCTGCCAAGCTCGGGGTGGGGGATGCAAGCAGAGCTGTCTCCTTGTACCAATTGGTGCTGATGCTTTGGAGCTGTTGAGAAGCATCTGTGACTCGATGATCCGGTGGGTCTCTTCCAACCTGGTGATTCTATGATTCTATTATTCCATGATAAGTAATTCCGACGATAACTGTGTTTTATCACCTTTGCTGTGCGGCTGCGTCAGGAGCGGAGGGTGGGGAAGCAAAATAGACGTGAAGGGAGGTAAAATCCTCCTCCTTTGGGAGCTGCTCTCCCGGCAGCTGAACGAACGCAAGCTCCTTATGTAAAGCTGGTTTAATATTGATGGTGATGCCGAGAGGCGGCTGCATTACCTCGTCTGCCTCCAACTTGTGGCCACGGGAAAGGCTTAGTCAGGCTCCTCCCCATCCCAGCTCTTCATCTGATGGGGGTTGGAGGCCCCTCATCCAGCAGGAGGTGGCTTGGAGAGGGCTTGGAGGTGTCTTCCAACCCAACCCATTCGAAGCTTGTGCGATTCTTGTAAAAAAACAAACAATAGAACTATAGAACCATGGCCAAGATGGCCAATGGCATCCTGGCTTGGAGCAGAAATGGTGTGACCAGCAGGGCCAGGGAGGTGATTCTCCCTCTGGACTCAGCACTGGTGAGGCTGCTCCTTGAATCCTGTGTTCAGCTGTGGGCCCCTCAGCACAAGAAGGATGTTGAGGCTCTGGAGAGAGTCCAGAGAAGAGCAACGAAGCTGGGGAAGGGGCTGGAAAACAGGTCCTATGAGGAGCGGCTGAGAGAGCTGGGGGGGGTTTATCCTAGAGAAGAGGAGGCTGAGAGGAGACCTCATTACTCTGTTCAGCTACCTGAAAGGAGGTTGTGGAGAGGAGGGAGCTGGGCTCTTCTGCCAAGGGACAGGGGACAGGACAAGAGGGAATGGCCTCAAGCTCCACCAGGGGAGATTTAGGCTAGAGAGTAGGAGGTTTTTCATGGAAAGGGTCATTGGTCAGTGGGAGAGGCTGCCCAGGGAGGTGGTTGATTCCCCTTCCCTGGAGGTGTTTAAGGCTCAGGTAGATGAGGTGCTGAGGGACATGGGTTAGTGTTTGATGGGAATGGTTTGACTCAATGATCCAGTGAATCTCTTCCAACCTGCTGATTCTCTGATTCTAAGATGCATCCCATGAGGGTGGAAAAAGCAGTCCTGGCCTGGCCGTGAGTCAGCGAGCTGCTTCTATTCTCTCCCCTAAAATAACTCAGTAGTGGGATTCCAGCTCTGCCTGCAACTGTATCGGGAGACCAATCCTGATTTTTAAATTTTTTTTTTAGAGGGATTTTGCTGCTCTTTGGGAGCTTCCTTCTTGTCTGCATTCGTGCCTGGCGCAGGGTTGGCCTCAAGCTCCACCAGGGGATATTTAGGCTGGAGATTAGGAGGAAGTTTTTCATGGAAAGTGTCGTTGGTCAGTGGGAGAGGCTGCCCAGGGAGGGGGTTGAGTCCCCTTCCCTGGAGGGTTTAAGGTGTGGGTGGTCGAGGTGCTGAGGGACATGGGTTAGTGATTGATGGGAATGGTTGGACTCCATGATCCGGTGGGTCTCTTCCAACCTGGTGATTCTATGATTCTATGAAGAGGGCTGGGATCTGCAGAGGGAAGACGTCCTTCTCATGGTGATATCTTAATGGTGAGGCTCCTGGTGACTCATCCGCTCCAGGATTGATGCAGCTGTCGCCTGCGCACGCACAGGAGGCAGATGAAGAGATGCAGTCGCTGAGCGCGAGAGGGAGAGTGATAAAGCTTCCAGGGGAAAAAAGCTGTAGCATAGCAGCAGATCACATTCATCTTGGTGGAGGAGGTTCGCAAGCCCCGAAAGGGAGTCATAGAATCACCAGGTTGGAAGAGACCCACGTGATCATGGAGTCCAACCATTCCCACCAATCACTAACCCATGTCCCTCAGCACCTCATCCACCCACACCTTAAATACTTCCAGGGAAGGGGATTCAGCTACCTCCCTGGGCAGCCCTTTCCAGTGCCTAATGACCCTTTCTGTGAAGAATTTTTTTTCCTAATATCCATCCTGAGCCTCCCCTGGTGGAGCTTGAGGCCATTCCCTCTCAGCCTGTCCCTTGGGAGAAGAGCCCAGCTCCCTCCTCTCCACAACCTCCTCTCTTCTCAGGGACTTGCACAGAGCAAGGAGCTCTCCCCTCAGCCTCCTCTTCTCCAGCCTCAACCCCCACAGCTCTCTCAAACGCTCCTCTTCTTCTCCAGCCCCTTCCCCAGCTTCCTTGCTCTTCTCTGCACTCGCTCCACAGCCTCAACATCCTTCTTGTGCTGAGGGGCCCACAACTGACCCCAGGATTCCAGGAGCAGTCTCCCTAGTGCCAAGTTTAGCTGTCTTCTCCATCCCTGATGCACCAGCTTGCTCTGTTCTTCTCTCACCTCTCCTTGTTCTGCTTCCCCTTCCAGGTTCCAAATCATGTCCAGATAAGACACCTCCAGCGTGAGAATCGTCCCGAGACAACTGCTCCGAAGGGTTGAGGTGACCCTCTAGGTGGCTCCTCTGCTTCCCTCCAGCAGCTGCGTTGAAGGAGAAGGGCTGGGCTTGCCCCCCGCGACCCGCAGCACTCGGAAGGATGGATTCCAAAGGCAACGTCCGAAGCGGAAACAAACCCGATGCCAAAGCTGCCACCTCTGCGAAGCCGGAAAAACCCAACCCTGCGGCAGCCGCCAACGCAGACAAGAAGGAAGCTCCCAAAGAGCAACCTGCTCCCACCACCACCACCTCCTCCTCCTCCAGCGCCAAGAAAACCACCGTTGACGCTGCCGTCGTCAACAACCACAGCAACCTGAAGCCCAACCCGGCCGCCACGGAGACACCGGAGGCCACCGGCCAGTCCCCTGACTCTGACCACAAGGGAAACGGCTCCGAGGAGTCGCCGGGTGGCATCTTTGACAACGTGAAGCCCTTGCTCATCGCGGGAGGAGTGGCGGTGGCCGCCCTGGCCGTGATCGTGGGAGTGGCGTTCCTAGCCCGGAAAAAATGAAGCCGGAGCCCGGGGGTGGGGATGAGAAACCCGACCCAGCTGTACAGCTCCTTTTGAGACAAATGCATGCAGAGAAATTAAAAAAAAAAAAAAAATTAAATCTATACATATCTATATATATATATATAGAGCGAGCTAGATAGGTCAACGACAAACCCCCCAACTGCAACTCCGAGAGTCTCGTGGAAGACAACGGTGGCAGTTTGACCCCCGTGCGGGGAACTCCATGCACTCGACGTCTTCTTTCGTGTACTATATGTCGGCTTCTCCCACCGTGTATACGATTTACAGCTTCTCCTTGATCGGTGTCCATGACGGTGTCCCCTCCCCTCCCCTTGCGGGTCCTCACCCTCCCTGTCCCCTCGCTCGTAGCCTCTTGTTTTCGAGTCCAGAGTGTCCTACGTCTCGTCCGGAGTGTCCGCGTTGGGTTTCGGGTTGACGTTGGGTGGCGGTTGATGAAGTTCTGTGGTGAGATGGAGCTTCGTGGTATGACCCAACCAGACATGGGGAAGCGCAGGTGGAAGGCATCTCCCTGACCGAGCGGGAGCTCTATGAGGTGTCTCACGTGTCTGCTGCTCATCAACCTTTACAAACCCAACTGGAAAGTATCCTTGTTGCAATGGGGTGGGGTTGGCGGATGCAGTGTCGGCAGAGCTCAGGCTCACTCGAGGTTCACCTGGAGGGTCCGTGCTGTGACCCACAGCGCGTGGAGGTGCTTGAGCGAGTCCTGTGCTGACCTCAAGCAGCCAGCGAGCAGTTTCAGGTTGACGTTGGGTTGCAGTTGATGTAGTTCTGTGGTGAGATGGAGCTTTGTGGTGCGACCCAACCAGACATGGGGAAATGCAGGTGGAAGGCATCTCCCTGACCAAGCAGGAGCTCTAAGATGTGTCTGCTGCTCATCAACCTTTACAAACCCAACTGGGAAGCATCCTTGTTGCAATGGGGTGGGGTCCGTGGATGCAGTGTCAGCAGAGCTCAGGTTCGCTCGAGGAAGCGCCCGGAGGGTTTGTGCTGTGACCCACAGCGCGTGGAGGTGCTTGAGCGAGTCCTGTGCCGACCTCAAGCAGCCAGCGAGCAGTTTCAGGTTGACGTTGGGTTGTGGTTGATGAATTTCTGTGGTGAGACGGAGCTTCGTGGTATGACCCAACCAGACATGGGGAAATGCAGGTGGAAATCATCTCCCTGACCAAGCAGGAGCTCTGAGACGCGTCTCACGTGTCTGCTGCTCATCAACCTTTACAAACCCAACTGGAAAGTATCCTTGTTGCAATGGGGTGGGGGCCGCGGATGCAGTGTCGGCAGAGCTCAGGCTCACTCGAGGTTCACCTGGAGGGTCTGTGCTGTGACCCACAGCGCGTGGAGGTGCTTGAGGGAGTTCCGTGCCGACCTCCAGCAGCCAACAAGAGGTTTCTGGGCTTCTGGCAGGTTGGGAGGGAGCCTCCGGCATCCCACGGCTCGGAAGGCTCCGAGAAGTCTCCGAGAAGTCTCCGAGAGACTTTGCGCTTTGGATCTAGTATTTCCTAACGTTAGGTTGGGCTTTGGAGGATGCTGTGGCCTCAGCCCAAGGTCAGCCGGACTCATTCTTTGGGCTTCGGATCAGGCCTTTCACCTGCTTTTTTTTTTTTTTTTGTTTTTTTCCCCAGTGAAAGGTAGAAAAAGTGGAAATGAGATGATCTTAGGGGCAAGAGAGGACCTGGGACTCCATGAGAATGAGACTAACCTGCTTTATATCAGGGAAATCCTCCCCCAGAGCACTGGAAGCCTGTCCTGGGGGTGGCAAATTCTTAGAATCATAGAATCATAGAAGAACCAGGTTGGAAGAGACCCATCGGATCTTCTAGTCCAACCATTCCTATCAATTCCTATCTTGCCTCCTTCCCACGGCAGTAACAGGGATTGGTGGCTCCTCCAAGCGTTGGAGATGCCAATCGCTTCCCAGCCCTGGATTAGTTTGGTTTCGTCGCGGAGAAGCTCAACTTTGAGCTGGTGAAGAGGAGGAGGCAGGTGACAAGAGAGGAGGTGCAGTGTCTTGACCTTATCTGAAAGTTTCCATCAGAACAAAAAAAAGTCTTAAAAGTAAGACCTTATGTGTTGGTTTTTAAACTAGGTCAGATTTTTCAAACTAGGTGAGATGTTCCTCAGGTTCTGTGGGATCAGCCACTGGTGAGATGTTCCTCAGGCTCTGTGGGATCAGATGTTCCTCAGGTTCTGTGGTCTCAGCTGCTGGTGAGATGATCCTCAGGTTCTGTGGGATCAGCCGCTGATGAGATGTTCCTCAGGTTCTGTGGGATCAGCCTCTGGGGAGATGATCCTCAGGTTCTGTGGGATCAGCCTCTGGGGAGATGATCCTCAGGTTCTGTGGGATCAGCCTCTGGGGAGATGTTCCTCAGGTTCTGTGGGATCAGTCGCTGGTGAGATGATCCTCAGGTTCTGTGGGATCAGCCACTGGCAAGATGTTCCTTAGGTTATGTGGTCTCAGCTGCTGGTGAGATGTTCCTCAGGTTCTGTGGGATCAGCCACCGATGAGATGATCCTCAGGCTCTGTGGGATCAGCCGCTGGTGAGATGATCCTCAGGTTCTGAGGGATCAGGCACCAGTGAGATGTTCCTCAGCCTCTGTGAGATCAGCCACGGGTGAGATGTTCCTCAGGTTCTGTGGGATCAGCCGCTGGTGAGATGATCCTCAGGTTCTGTGGGATCAACCACCAGTGAGATGTTCCTCAGGTTCTGTGAGATCAGCCGCTGGGGAGATGTTCCTCAGGTTCTGTGGGATCAGATGTTCCTCAGGTTCTGTGGTCTCAGCTGCTGGTGAGATGTTCCTCAGGCTCTGTGGTCTCAGCCGCTGGTGAGATGTTCCTCAGGTTCTGTGGGAAGTTCTGGAGTGTTTCTATGATGATGTTTTTGTCTAAGAGATGTGATTTCTCCTCCTTTATTTTTGAAGAGGTTCTTCTAGTGAGAGGAGAGAGGACCAACAGTAGTAAAGGGACAGGAAAGACCTTTGGAAAGCAAAGAGGAGGCCGAGGATGCAGCTCTTAGCAGGAGGACGCGATGAGAGGCTGGAAACCGGAGACCTTCCCAACCTGATGGTGCCTCAACCTCTTGTTGGGGAGATATCCCATCTCAAACCATCTCCTCCTGCTTGTGCCCTGAATGTCCTCATGTGGGAAATTCGGGTGGAAATCCAAGGAAGCTGATCTCGGTGGCCAGGAGGTGCGTCTGGTACCCGAACCACTGGGATTGGGATGTGAGCAGAGTTGTTTCTGGTCTCCTGTTCCCTCAAATCTCTGAAGCTTCTCGGCTCTGAGGAAATCTCCCTGACCTTGCGAAGAAGGGAAACCAGGCCCTGCTGCTCCCATTCCTGCTTCGCCGAGGTTGGGTGAGGATTTCCACTTTTCGAGCCGGAGGGTTGTCTTCTAGAGATCACAGAATCATAGAATCACCAGGTTGGGAGAGACCCACTGGATCATGGAGTCCAACCCTTCCCATCAAAGATGCTGCTCCCTGTCTTCTCCGTCCCTCTCAGCCCTGGTGGAGGATCAATCCATTCAGCAACGTGATGGGATCACAGATGTCACTATCTATCCTGTCCCGAGCGGAGCAGATAGATGGGTCAGTGTTTGATAGGAACGGTCGGACTCGATGATCCGTTGAGTCTCTTCCAACCTCCTTATTCTCCGATTCTACGAAACAGGAGGAGGCAACAGAACCACCTGCTCCGGTTGAGTCTCTATTTCCCTCTTTCTATTTTACTTCATAACGTGGGTTTAGGCCTTGACCGGAACCTTCGGGAACGGAAAAGGAAAAGTTAAAAAACGAAGAGTTTTCAGCCATCGGGGGCCTTAAATCTGTCTGTTTGTCTCCAGCTCCCTGTCCCCTACCCAGAAGCCACCTCTTTGCTCCCCCGAACCCCCTTTTTGGTGAACACCTCTCTGTGTGTGTGTGTAGAGACCACCACATCCATCTCTATTTCTATTCCTGGGGTTGGGGGGAGACCAACTCAGCCTGGAGATGACCCCTTGGTTCCTTCCTCTGACTTCCACCTTCCTCTAACTTCCACCGAGCGTCCGTGGCGTCTCCTCTGTGCCGTTCCCATCATGCCGTGCAGCACCCGAACCCCTTTTTTCCTGCTCCCCGGTTTCTTTCTCCGTGCGACGAATGCCTGGTCAACCAACTGCTGAATGTACAACGTCCTGGAAGCTCCGAATTTCTGTTTCCACCCCCTTCTCCATCCCTTGGATAGTCGTGTGGGCTACTCGCTTTCCAATCAGCCACTTCTAGACTTGACTGGACTCTATGGGACCATCTTGTGGCACTTTTTTTTTTTTTCCTTTGAGTCGAGCGTCGGTGCCGTCCGAGCTCTCCCCTCAACCCCGAGCATGGAGCACGTCCACCTTGACTTTGCAAGCAACGTCCTCGTCGCAAACGCTTCCCGTTCTGCCTTAATGTGCCAGATTGGGCCTTGGTTTTCGTCCCGTTGCGAGACAAAAAATTAAGCCCAGCGAGACGTAGGCTTGAGAAGAGCAAACCCACCTCCTCTCCGCCTCGAAGGGAGAGGTTTCGTCCAAGCGGAAGGTTCCGAAAGCCTGGACTCGCTGGGCTAAATCACAGAACCATAGAACAACCAGGTTGGAAGAGACCCACCAGCTCATGGAGTCCAACCGCTCCTATCAAACGAATCAGTTGTCTTTTCTCGTGCTCCAGCACACGCCGTTCGTAGCTCGATGTGCTTCTCTGTCGTGGTGTTCGTGGTCTGAAGGTCCTCCCAGTGAGATCTCCGCAGGGAGGAGGAGCCGACGCTTCCATCTAAGCGGATTCCCTGCTCGGGATGCGAAGAGATCTAGATTGCTAGTTTACTCTCTTTTGGCAACGCCTCTAAATTCACGATCAAGCCGATCGACGATCAAGCCGATCAATGATCAAGCCGATAAATTATCACGTCGCAAACCCAACCTCAGCCGTCGTAGCTTATCCCTAAACCTACCAGTTCAATTCCCTCGCCCGATCTCAACCTATTTTTAATGAACCGTGACCTTCAGTTGAGTTATAAATCCATCATTATCCTCTCTTGGACAATTTAGAAGGTTTTCTGATGCTTCTAGATTGAAGGAAGAAGAACAGGTTTAGACTTCTGCTTCTTTTTTTTTTTTTTTTTTTTTTTTTTCTACCTATTTAATAAGCTCCGGAGAGGAATAATTGGACTTAACGGGATCCCAAAGAATCAGGAGCACTTTCAGGCTTCTTCTTTTTTTCTTTTTTCACTGATTAAAAAAGCTCTGGAGAGGAATAATTGGACTTAACGGGATCCAAACGAATCAGGAGGGCGGAAGGAATCCCTGCAGGTGCTGGGACTCCCCCTTCCCCACTCAAGAAGAGCTGCTCAGCTCCGTTAGGTTGAGCGATCGATTCAAAACGAGTTCGTCTCGGCCGAAGCGAAGTTTTGGGGTTGATCCTTTTTTTTTTTTATTATTTTTATTTTTTTTCTTTTTCCCATTGGCTTCGTCACCCTCTGTGGAGGCTTTGGAGGTCTTGTCGGCACCAGGGATACGATTGGAGGTCACTGGGCAAAGTGTTTCTTGGTCTTTCAACCTTCCTTGGTCCTTCAACCTTCCTTCTACTCTATGAATATAGAATCATAGATGTGCATATAATCCACTAAAAAACCCACTAGAGGAGATGATTTTACCTTAAAAACGTCCCTTCCCTCCTCGGAAAGGCCACTGGGAGCTAGAAATCGGCCTCCTCCGAACTCTTCGTGGAATTCGTTGGGAGGAGAAGTCCTGAAGGGCTTAAGAAAAAAAAAAAAAAATTAAGTCTTTCAGGAACCATTGAAAAGGCAACAAAAAATTGTATTTTATATAAAGAGCGAAATTCTTGCAATTCCAATCGGGAATTAAAATTTGAATTCTGATAAATTGATATTGTGCTAAGAAACTGATATCGAGCTAAGAAATCGATATCGTGCTAATAAATGGATATTGAGCTAACAAATCGATATTGTGCTAATAAATTGATATTGAGCTAATAGATATTGAGCTAATAAATAGATATTGAGCTAATAAATCGATACTGAGCTAATAGGTATTGAGCTAATAAATAGACATTGAGCTAATAAATCAATACCCAGAGCATCATGTGGAGAGAGAGAGATTGATCATGGCTCTCGGCAGTGATTTGGCTCTACCTGGAGTCCTCGAGGAGTCATTCTCTGCTCCGTGATGCTTTCTTCTTCAGCTTAAACCAATTTTCTGGAAATTGTTTTAATTAAATCTGGAGAAAAAAACCCCCATAATTCGGGTTAAATAGGATTAGGACCAACACGTTCCTCTCCCTCCTGTTTCTCTTCGGGCTCCTCCCGGCTTGAAATTCAATTTTTTTTTTCCCACACAATGTAGACCAAGAATGAAACTCGAGCTTCGTTGCGTCTTTGCATCATGATGTGACATCATCCGGAGACCTAGAAGGTAGAGAGGAGCCTTTCATCATCTTTGCACCAACAGAAACCTGCCTCCTATCCCTGGTTCTGCCGCCGCAGCTTCGAGCAGTCACCTTTTTGGGTTTTTTTGGGGCAGTTTGATGAGAAGGAAGGAGCCGGACGACTTTGATCGCGTTTAAAAAAAGAGCCCTGGACAAAGCAGCAAGAGAATAAATTAGTTTTATGAAGTTTTATGAAGTTTTGAGCAGCCCTCCTGCCGCCCGGTGCCTTTCCCCGAGTCCCTGGTTGGGACCGTTTCGGTCTTTTTTGGAAGAGGAGCCCTCTCGGCTCCTCCGGTGAAGCCCAATTCTTCTTCACGGAGAAAGGAAAAGACAGAGAAAGGGAACCCGAAGGTCAGATTACAGAAGATTTGACTTGTTTTTTTTTTTCCCCTTCGGTTCATTTGGCTTCTGTTTCTTCCCCAGGGGCTGATCCAAAGGGGATCAGGGGCTGATCCAAGTCCTCGGAGGTCGTTTGGAAAGCTCAGACGCTGGAGATGCTCCAAGGGCGTCTTTCCGATGGGTTTGAATCACCTCTCGAGTCCTATTTATTTTTTCCCCCAAAACAGAAATTTCTTGATTTCTTCCCCGGACAAACCAACCTGCTTGTCACTCACCCATTTTTACCATGTTCAGCATCTAAGTTTGGGTTCGATTCCTTATTTTCCGAAACACTTTGCTGCTCAGACACATTTCCAGGAGGGAAATGGACACCTACCTACCTACACACACACACACACACACACACACACAAAGCTCTCTCTCCAAGCTAATTAATACCTCGTCGAATTTATAATCTCGTCGAATTTATAACCTCGTCAACGCTTCTATGGACACTTTGGGCTGCAGCTCAGACCCTAAAATAATCAAGAATTTTTTTTTATCTTTTTTTTTTTTTTTTTTCCCATATAGTATCCTCTTTCCTTTGACTTCAAATAATAAAATAATATAAAAAAAAATAAAAAAAAAAATACACAAAACAAAAAAGCGTATAAATGCAATAATGCAGGTAGACTAGAAATACTAGATTGAAAAATTAAAAGTAGTTTAGCTTCGTTCCCATCGTGACCGACAGTGTTGTCTGCCGCCCGACGCTGCTCCCGGACATTTCTTTCCAGGCTTTTCTCCGTAGCTGAATCTAGTATGAGCTTCGAAAACAAAACAAAACAAAAAAAAAACCCATTTGTATGAGTGGTGGGTGGATGGATGGGTCGGAAACGTGTGCTCGCTTCACCCTCTATGTTCCTCACCTCAGAAGCTGTCTGGCCACTCTCCATCTGCTGTCGAAACCTGTAAATGATGCCCCAAAACGCCTGTAACTCTTTACCAGGATCGTGAGAAATAAACTATATCGAGAGCTATCTATACACCTAGAGGTATGTTGTATAATTGACCTCTCTGAGCATTGTTGCGGATGAGGAGGTGTGAGCGAAAAATCTTGGGTCTCTGGCTCGCTCTGTGCTCATGGTTGGGGCTCCTGCAGGTTGGTTGCTTCCTACGATTAGTAGTCCCAAGGAGGATTGGAAGAAGGTCCAGCCCTGTTCAATGTCTTCATCAACGACCTGGATGAAGGCATCGAGAGCTGCCTGAGCAAGTTTGGAGATGACACTGAGCTGGGTGGGAGCTGGAGCTGCTGGAGGGTCAGGAGGCTCCAAAGGGATCTGACCAGGCTGGATCCATGGGCTGAGACCAATGGTTAATGAGGGTTAACGAGGCCAAATGATGGATCCAGCACTTGGGGCACAACAACCCTGAGCAGCTCCAGCCTAGGAGAAGTCTGGCTGGAAAGTGGCTGGAGGAGAAGGAGCTGGGGGGGGTTGGTTGAAGAGGAGGCAGCAGGGGCCCAGGTGGCCAAGAAGGCCAAGGGCATCTTGGCTTGGATGAGAGGCGACGTGGCCAGCAGGGCCAGGGAGGTTCTTGTCCCTCTGGGGAGACTGCTCCTGGAATCCTGGGGTCAGTTGTGGGCCCCTCAGCACAAGAAGGATGTTGAGGCTGTGGAGTGAGTGCAGAGAAGAGCAAGGAAGCTGGGGAAGGGTCTGGAGAAGAAGAGGAGCGTCTGAGAGAGCTGAGGGGGTTGAGGCTGGAGAAGAGGAGGCTGAGGGGAGAGCTCCTTGCTCTCTGCAACTCCCTGAGAAGAGAGGAGGTTGTGGAGAGGAGGGAGCTGGGCTCTTCTCCCAAGGGACAGGGGACAGGACAAGAAGGAATGGCCTCAAGCTCCACCAGGAGAGGTTCAGGCTGGATGTCAGGAAAAAATTTTTCATGGAAAGGGTGATTGGTCAGTGTGAGAGGCTGCCGAGGGAGGGGGTTGAGTCACCTTCCCTGGAGGTGTTTAAGGTGAAGGTAGACGAGGTCCTGAGGGCCATGATTTAGTGTTTGATGGGAATGGTTGGATCTGATGATCCGATGGGTCTCTTCCAACCTGGTGGTTCTGTGATTCTATGAAAAGACACTTTCCATCCTGGCTAAAGCCCAAACTGGCCACAGAAAGCAAAGGAAGATTGTTGTGGTGCAGAGCAGGCTCCTCCAGAACCACCGAGAAAACCCTTTGTGAGCCCAGTGAGCCCCTGTCAGAGAATCAGAGAAGAGTTCGGGTTGGAAAAGACCTGAAAGATCATCTAGTTCCACAGGTAGGGACATCTCCCACTGGATCAGGGGCTCCAAGCCCCATCCAACCTGCCCTTGAACCCCTCCAGGGATGGGGCAGCCACCACTTCTTTGGGTTCCAGGGCCTCACCACTCTCATCATGAAGAAATTCCTCCTTATGACTAGTTTAAATCAGTTTTAAAGCCGTTGTCCCTAGTCCTGTCACTCCCCTCTGTATGAAGTCCCTCCCCAGCTTTCCTGGAGCCCCTTCCAGCCCTGGAAGCTGCTCTAAGGTCTCCTTGGAGCCTTCTCTTCGCAAGGATGAACAACCCCAACCCTCTCAGCCTGGCCTCCAGCCCTCACATCATCCTCGTAGCCTCCTCTGGACCTGTTCCGACAGCTCCAGTTCATAGAATCATAGAACAGCCAGGTTGGAAGAGACCCATCGGATCATCGAGTCCAACCATTCCTATCAAACACTAAACCAAGTCCCTCAAGACCTCATCTACCTGTGCCTTAAACACCTCCAGGGAAGGGGAATCAACCACCTCCCTGGGCAGCCTGTTCCAATGCCCAATGACCCTCTGCGTGAAAAACTTCCTCCTAATCTCTAGCCTAAATCTCCCCTGGTGGAGCTTGAGGCCATTCCCTCTCGTCCTGTCCCTTGGGAGAAGAGCCCAGCTCCCTCCTCTCCACAACCTCCTCTCAGGGAGTTGTAGAGAGTAATGAGGTCTCCTCTCAGCCTCCTCTTCTCCAGGCTAAACCCCCCCAGCTCTCTCAGCCGTTCCTCACAGGGCCTGTTCTCCAGCCCCTTCATCTCCTTATACTGAAGATTCTGTAACTGGCCACGAAACTCCAGATGAAGTCACATGAGAGAGGAACAGGATCCCCTTTATCATCCTGCAGGCTCTGCTGTCCCCTTCTTTTATGTCCCCTCTCCCTGCCAGGTTAGGGTGGGCTCTGATTTGCTTGGTTTAAGTTAACCAGGGAACATCTCTCCTCACAAACCAACCATCCCCTGTGCATCCAGCTGCCTGTGGGGCTTCTTCCCGGGGATGAAAACCATAGATTCCCTCTGACCTGTTGAGAGCAGGAGGGTTTTGCAGGTACTCACCACTGCAAAGAGAATCATAGAATCACCAGGTTGGAAGAGATCCATCTGATCATCAAGTCCAACCATTCCCATCAAGCACTAACCCATGTCCCTCAGCACCTCGGCCACCCACACCTTAAACCCCTCCAGGGAAGGCGACTCAACCTCCTCCCTGTTCCACTGCCCAATCACCCTTTCCATGAAATATTTTTTCCTGATGTCCATCCTGAGCCTCCCCTGGTGGAGCTTGAGGCCATTCCCTCTCGGCCTGTCCCTTGGGAGAAGAGCCCAGCTCCCTCCTCTCCACAACCTCCTCTCTTCTCAGGGACTTGCAGAGAGCAAGGAGCTCTCCCCTCAGCCTCCTCTTCTCCAGCCTCAACTCCCCCCCCCAGCTCTCTCAGCCGCTCCTCTTCTTCTTCAGCCTTCAAACCATCCAGGCTTCCTCTTCTCACGTATTTAAGGGCTCGGAATTAAGCTTAAGCCGAGACGCTGTGAAAAAAAACCAGAAACAGCAAAGCAAAATGCTCCATTTTGGGTGCTCTGTGAGCTAGTTAAGAAAATTCCTGCAGCAGATTAAAAATTTTAGTAATATTAAGCAGAATTTTCCTGTGACACAAGCCCAGCTTCGCATTTTTGAACTCGGTAGAGCTGATCTTTGATGCCTACAAAGCACCCAAAAGCCTAAAACGTGGATTTCTAGGGTTGATTTGTCGGTTGGTGTCACCAGCGAGTTTCCCCTCAAAACATGGGATGTTTCTTCCCCCTCTCCAGACAACGAGAAACGTCATATTTACAAATTTTATTCTGAAAGCAAACCCCAGCGCATCACTTCCAAAACACTAAATACAACATAAAATAAGAAAAAAAAAATAATAAGAGGCACTGTCCTTTTTTTTTTTTTTAAACTCATTCTGGGACCTGTCTCCATGTGTCTGATACAGAAAGACGCCTCAGGAAATGAAGGATGAGGAGGATTCAATTCTAGGTTTTGATTTTTATACCTAAAGGAGAACCTAGTGGTAAAATTCAGGCCTGGGGGAGATGCAGTGTCACCTGAGGTTGTGCCCAAGCAGCTTTTGCAAGGCTGGGATTGAAACCTTTCGTTCTGATTCTTAAGCAAATAAGCAACAAGGGAAGGAAGAAAATCAAATCCTCGTTAAATCGAGACTTTATTTCGAGCCTCCTTCCCTCTCCAATCTGCCTCCCGCTCCTCCTCAGCTCCCCCTGATGCTTCCCGGATGGATTATGAGGCAGAAATCTCTTCATCGTCGCTAGGACTCGGTTTCCCCCTCGAGCTTCTCACCTTTTGATTTCTTAAATCAGGCTCATCACACCTCCCTTTAACTCCAGGGCCCGGCGATCGCTTCCAGCCCCTCCGAACCCCCAAACCGCTCAACTCCCTGCTTCCTCGCACCCTGCGGCTGTTTCTTCGCTCCCAGCAGCGAGAAACTTATCAGATTCTCTAACCTAGAAGCCCTTTGGCAGCTTCTTTCCCGGCACTAACAAGCAGGACAACCCCAACAGTTTGTTCTTAGCCTAAAATTCCTCTTTGAGCATAAAAGAAAAAAAAATAAACCAGTCAGAAGGTTCGTGTTCGGGAAACTTGGCTACTTCCCCTTTTTGGCCTTGGTCGCGTTGTTGGTCTTGGTTTTCTTCTTCGCCGCCCCCTTGGGCTCCGGCTCCTTGCGCTTGGCCGAGGTGATGGAGCCTGTCACCTTGAAGAAGTCGTCGAGACGGCCTTGGGTGCTGCCCTGCCGGCTCTTGCTCAGCCGCTTGACGCCGTTGCGGATCCTCTCCTCGTTGAACTGCTTCTCGCCACACATGAAGCGGACCAGGGCCTCCTCGTCGGGTTCGCTCCACTTGAGCTCCACGGCCTCGGGGTCGACCACCTCGGGCTCCAGGAAGAGCTTCTGGGCTTCTTTGTGCAGCCAGTTCTCGGGCAGGGGGTACTTCTTGGTGTCGATCTGCTGGACGATCCTCTCGATGCTTTTGTGCTCCCTGATGAGCTCGACGGCGCGTTTGGGCCCGATGCCGCGGATGCTCTCGCAGTAGTCGCAGCCCAGCAGGATGCACAGGTCCACAAACTGCTCCCAGCTCAGCTCCAGGTCCTGCAGGACGCGGTTGAGGTGGAACTCCTGGATGGGCAGCTTCTTGGTCTCGCTGGCGGTGAGATGGCGCATCAGGACGGGGCTGCCGAAGGTCAGACAGTCCATATCTTCCGTCGCCGCCGCGTACACCTTCCCGGCCTTCACCAAGGCGGCGCAGCTGGCTTCGGCCTCCCCCGGCGCCTCCACGTAGGGAATCCCCATCAGCCTCAGCAGCTTCTTGCACTCGTCGGTGTGTTGCTGGGTCACCTTGACCAGCCTCTTGGTGTACTTCTCGATGTTGTTCTCCTCGCCGGCCTCCTGAGCCTCCTGGAGGTGCTTCTCGGCCTCGGCTCGGCGCTCGGTCCGCTTGGCCAGCTCTCCGGACTTCAGCTGGGGGGGTTTCCCGTCGAAGACGTAGACGGGCTTGATGCCGTTCTCCACCATGCGGATGGTGCGGTAGAACATGCCCACCAGGTGGCTGGTGGTCTCGCCCTCCTCGTTCTGCAGGGTCTCGGCTCCCTGCCGCACGGCGATCAGGAACTGGTAGATGCTCATGGAGGCGTCGATGGCGACCTTGCGGCCGAAGTAGGACTTGATGTCGTTCTCCCGGATGGCGGCGGGAGCCACGTCGGCAATCAGCTTGGCCAGGCCGTGAATTCCCATCCTAGGCAAGAGCAAAAGGGGAGGTTGGGATCACCCTCTGCACCCTCACACGGTGCTGGGGGAAGCACTGAAGGGAGAGGGCTCCTTCCTCTAATCCCCATCATGCCCTCCTCCTGCCTTAGTCATAGAATCACCAGGTTGAAAGAGACCCACCGGATCATGGAGTCCAACCATCCCCATCAATCACTAACCCATGTCCCTCAGCACTTCGTTCACCCACACCTTAAACCCCTCCAGGGAAGGGGAATCAACCCCCTCCCTCTTCCACTGACCAATCGCCCCTTCCATGAAAGATTTCATCCTGATGTCCAGCCTGAGCCTCCCCTGGTGGAGCTTGAGGCCATTCCCTCTCGGCCTGTCCCCTGTCCCTTGGCAGAAGAGCCCAGCTCCCTCCTCTTCACAATCTCCTCTCTTCTCAGGGACTTGCAGAGAGCAAGGAGCTCTCCCCTCAGCCTCCTCTTCTCCAGCCTCAACCCCCACAGCTCTCTCAGACCCTCCTCTTCTTCTCCAGACCCTTCCCCACCTTCCTTGCTCTTCTCTGCACTTGCTCCACAGCCTCAACATCCTTCTTGTGCTGGGGGGCCCACATCTGACCCCAGGATTCCAGGAGCGCTCTCCCCAGGGCCCAGGCCAGAGGGACAAGAACCTCCCTGGCCCTGCTGGCCACACTGGCTCTCATCCAAGCCAAGATACCCTTGGCCTTCTTGGCCACCTGGGCCCCTGCTGCCTCCTCTTCAACCAACCCCCCCAGCTCCTTCTCCTCCAGCCACTTTCCAGCCAGACTTCTCCTAGGCTGGAGCTGCTCAGGGTTGTTGTGCCCCAAGTGCAGGATCCACCCTTTGGCCTCGTTAACCCTCCTGCTGTTGGTCTCAGCCCATGGATCCAGCCTGGTCACATCCCTTTGGGGCCTCCCGACCCTCCAGCAGATCCACCTCCCACCCAGCTCAGTGTTATCTCCAAACTTGCTCAGGGAGCACTCGATGCCTTCATTCAGGTCATTGATAAAGACACTGAGCAGGGCTGGACCCAGCCCTGAGCCCTGGGGACACCACTTGTCACTGGCCTCCAGCTGGAGCTAACTCCATTTCCCACCACTCTCCGGGCCTTCCAGCCAACCAGTTTTCCACCCAGGAGAGTGTGTGCCTGTTCAGGCCAGAGGCCCAGACAGAGTCCCTCCAGGCGCTGTTGTTCCACCCCCTAAACACCTCCAGCTGCTGTTCCACAACCCCCCTTGGCCTCTCTGGCTGCTGTTTGCCCTTTGACCATCCCACAACCCCAATTCCCCTCCCTCCAGGCCCTCATTCCCTCCCCCAGCCCCAGTTCTGACCTTTCAGCCCCATTCCCACTCTCCAGGCCCCCATTCCCCGCCCCCCCCCCCCTCCCCCGGACCCCATTTCCCCTCCACAGCCTCGATCCCAACCCCTCAGCCCCCATTCTGCCCCCCCCCAGCCCCTATTCCCTCTCTCCAGGCCCTTGTATCGCATCCCCAGCCACCGCTCCCCCTCCCCAGGGCCCCATTTCCCCCTCCCCAGGGCCCCATTTCCCCCTCCCCAGGCCCCGATTCCGCCGCCATTACTCGTCGCTCTTCCCCGTCGCTCTTTCCCGCCACCTCTCCGCGCGCCGGGAGCCGCCGCAGCCAATGAGGAGCGGCTCCTGCCGGCCCCGCCCCCCCCCGTCCCGGCATGCGCCGCGCGCAGCGTCGCTCTGTCAATCCGGGTCACGCTCCCTTTGCCACCACCCACCGACCCAGCTAAACCCCGCCGCCGTCGTCCCGGCATGCATCGCGACCTCCGACTGTCTAGCCAGACTCCGACTCTCCTCTGTCCTAGCATACACCACACTCACTTCCGCTTCCGGCCGGGGACAGGTAGTGAAGGCAACGACGTGTCCGAAGTGGAGGGAGAGCGGCGACCGGAGCTATGGTGAGGGGGGACGTGAAGAGGGACCGTGACAGGGCAGGCGTCTAGCTGGAAAGTGCCTGGAGGAGAAGGAGCTGGGGGGTTGGTTGAAGAGGAGGCAGCAGGGGCCCAGGTGGCCAAGAAGGAGATGGGGTAGCAGGGTCAGCAAAGCAGCCGCAGCCACTCCCTGTCGTCCTCTGCTCTGCAGAGAAGGGATGGTTTGCAGAGCTCTGCCCAAGCCAGGGACCAGGAGAGGGCTCTCCATGGAGTTATGCAGCTCCTTGACCTTCCCCACGCATCCCCAAACGCCGGGTCCTGCCCTTGGGGCACAACAGCCCTGAGCAGCTCCAGCCTAGGAGAAGTCTGGCTGGAAAGTGGCTGGAGGAGAAGGAGCTGGGGGGGTTGGTTGAAGAGGAGGCAGCAGGGGCCCAGGTGGCCAAGAAGGCCAAGGGCATCTTGGCTTGGATGAGAGCCGGCGTGGCCAGCAGGGCCAGGGAGGTTCTTCTCCCTCTGGGGAGAGCGCTCCTGGAATCCTGGGGTCAGTCCTGGGCCCCTCAGCACAAGAAGGATGTTGAGGGGATGGAGAATGTCTGGAGACGGGAACAGAGCTGGGGAAGGGTCTGGAGAAGAAGAGGAGCGTCTGAGAGAGCTGTGGGGGTTGAGGCTGGAGAAGAGGAGGCTGAGGGGAGAGCTCCTTGCTCTCTGCAAGTCCCTGAGAAGAGAGGAGGTTGTGGAGAGGAGGGAGCTGGGCTCTTCTCCCAAGGGACAGGATGAGAGGGAATGGCCTCAAGCTCCACCAGGGGAGGCTCAGGCTGGACATCAGGATGAAATCTTTCATGGAAAGGGTGATTGGTCAGTGGAAGAGGGAGGGGGTTGATTCCCCTTCCCTGGAGGGGTTTAAGGTGTGGGTGAACGAAGTGCTGAGGGACATGTGTTAGTGTTTGATGGGAATGGTTGGACTTGGTGATCTAGTGGGTCTCTTCCAACCTGGTTGTTCTATGATTCTACGATTCTGTCCCTGTGTTCCCCCCAGGAGCTGGAGGCGATGAGCAGATACACCAGCCCGGTGAACCCGGCTGTCTTCCCTCACCTCACTGTGGTGCTTTTGGCCATCGGGATGTTCTTCACTGCCTGGTTCTTCGTGTATCCTCGGGGTGGGGCCAGGGGAGCGGGGATGAGGGGTTGGGGCTCCCCCGTCTCTGCCGCCGTTATCGCCTTAACCCCCAGGCCGCAGCTACGAGGTGACTTCCACCAAGTACACGCGGGATATCTACAAGGAGCTGCTCATCTCCCTGGTGGCCTCGCTCTTCATGGGCTTCGGGGTCCTCTTCCTGCTGCTGTGGGTCGGTATCTATGTCTGACGCCTGGTGGAGAAGCGCTGGTCCCTCCCGGTGAGTCCTGAAGGGCCCCGAGGGCCTCACAGCCTCCTTGTGGCTGGAGGATGTTACCTGGAGCTGTTACCTGGGGACAGGGCGAGCTCAGCCCTATTTGGGGCAGCGAGGAGGGGTCTGGGCTGCTTTTCCCCTCTTCTCTGAGCCAGCAGAGTCCATCCCGGTGCCAGCCTGGGGAATCCCATCACCAACCGCCCTCATCTCTCTTTTCATTCCAGGTGGGAAGCCCAGAAGAAGCATTTTTTGTATTTTTATACTGTCTCAGGCGTGGACTGAGCTGCCGCCGCGCGACTTCAACCAGCACAGCGAAAACAGCCTGAATAAAACTCTCTCCATCACACCAACGCCTTTGGGCCTTGTGGTTTTTTTCTTCTAGATACGCTTTTTCCTGCCTTTTCCAAACCCCTTGGCTATTGGCACAAGATCCCTGTGCCCTGGGACAGGCCCCGTGTTTGTTAAGTTCGTTAGAAGTCTCTCAGAAGGGTTTCGGATGAGCCCTGGCACAGGGAGATGCTAGAAAATAAGAGCTTTTCGTTCTATTCGGCTTTTATCTGGAATTATAGGATGGGTTGGGTTGGAAGGGACCTTAAAATTCATCCAGATGCTATGTGGCTGCTCTGACCTCTGGAAACTGTAGCTGGTGAAAGGAGGTGTTAAAGGATTCACCTTCCCTGGAGGTGTTTAAGGTGTGGGTGGCCGAGGTGCTGAGGGACATGGGTTAGTGATTGATGGGAATGGTTGGACTCCATGATCCTGTGGGTCTCTTCCAACCTGGTGATGATTCTGTGAAGGGAAATGGAAGTGAGAACATGGCTGATGCTAAGAGGGCAGGGAATACACCAGGAAAAAGACCGATCTCTTGGCTTTGTGCCCGATGAGGAAGGGAAGTGTTTAAGGCAGGGGTGGATGAGGTCCTGAGGGACATGGCTTAGTGTTTGATAGGAATGGTTGCCCACAGTTGGGAAGTGGTGAACAGGATCCTTGTAGGATGCAGGGAGAAGGTCATAAAGACTTGTAGGCTGGGGACATCTGGGGCACAACAACCCTGAGCAGCTCCAGTCTTGGAGAAGTCTAGCTGGAAAGTGGCTGGAGGAGAAGGAGCTGGGGGGGTTGGGTGAAGAGGAGGCAGCAGGGGCCCAGGTGGCCAAGAAGGCCAAGGGTATCTTGGCTTGGATGAGAGCCGGCGTGGCCAGCAGGGCCAGGGAGGTTCTTCTCCCTCTAGTGAGACCACTCCTGGAATCCTGGGGTATGTTGTGGGCCCCTCAGCACCAGAAGGATGTTGAGGCTGTGGAGCGAGTGCAGAGAAGAGCAAGGAAGCTGGGGAAGGGGCTGGAGAAGAAAAGGAGTGTCGGAGAGAGCTGTGGGGGTTGAGGCTGGAGAAGAGGAGGCTGAGGGGAGAGCTCCTTGCTCTCTGCAAGTCCCTGAGAAGAGGGGAGGTTGTGGAGAGGAGGGAGCTGGGCTCTTCTGCCAAGGGACAGGGGACAGGCCGAGAGGGAATGGCCTCAAGCTCCACCAGGGGAGGCTCAGGATGGACATCAGGATGAAATATTTCATGGAAAGAGTCACTGGGCCATGGAAGAGGGAGGGGGTTGATTCCCCTTCCCTGGAGGGGTTTAAGGTGCTGGTGGCCAAGGTGCTGAGGGCCATGGGTTAGTGATTGATGGGAATGGTTGGACTCGATGATCCGGTGGGTCTCTTCCAACCTGGTGATTCTCTGATTCTATGATTAACAGTTCCCAGGTTCTCCTGGGAAGCAGGGAAGCGAAAAAGACCCTTATTTCATAGCATGGGAGGAATATCCCTGGAGCCATCCTTGGATACAAAGCAGTATTTATATATTTATTCATTGGGGCATATTCACCTCCAGCAGAAAACAAAGTCTAAATAAGCCAAACAACAACAACAACAAAAAGTGGGGAATCCGGAGACTCAGCCCTGAAACTCAGCAAAATATAAATATAAATCAGAAAGAAAAAGAGGGAAAGCACACTTGTGTGTCCTGCCCCACCTCAAATAAAAACCGATAATCAAGAATAACCTGCTAAGAAGGCAACTCTACGAACTGGCTGGCAATATACAGTGATTAAAGCTGTGACAGCGACGTTTAAACCAAGGAAATTAGTGCTTTACTTTTTTTTTTTTTTTTTCTTCCGTAATCCTCGCAGCGTTACCGGAGTCTCTATTTACAGGCTTTTAAGCGCTAACGGGAGGAGAGAATCGCGGTCAATTTGCTTTTTGAAACAAACTCTGGTAGAACCGCTCTCGTTTCCACACTTTTCCCTCCCCGTCGATCACGTGGAGAGAGTCAAAACGCTGGTTTTCCAGTGGGAAGAGGAGGTTTTCCCGAGGCTGCGTGGCTGGCGACAGCGGCTCCGAGCTCCCTGGGTCTCGCCTGATTGTGAACTCTCTTTTTCTTGCTGATTGGGGATGGGAACCGCGTCTCCGGAGTTTTTTTATTTTTTTGGGGGGGGGGGGGGGTCAGGCTCTGCCAGCAGTTCTTTCCGCAGGCGTCGCAACGATCCCGGGAGCCTTTTTACGCCTCCGCGGCCTCCCCGGGAGCTCCACTCTCGCAGCGGCACATGTTGCCGGCGCAGGATTTCTGAGATATCATGATCCAAGATGCTAGAAACTGCTTTTTGAATCCCTCTCCTTGAATTCCAGGGGTTGCTGTCCCCATCCTGCTGCGAAACAGCCGGCTAGGCCCGGCCTTGGCACTTTTTTTTTTCGGCTTTATCTCCGTTTCAAACTCTCCTGCCCAGCGTTTCGAGGCACATATTGGAAACCCCTGCTCCTCCGAGCAGAAAAAGGCACTCGAGAAGGCTCTGTAGCCTTTAAGGCACTCGGTTTGCCACCAGCCCTCAATGAATCCCGTGACGAAGCACCCGTGAGGCTCCTTCTTCTCTCGGGCCACGTCTCCGAAGTGATTGTTTGATTCCTTTCCTCCGGGAGTGTCTTTCCTCGCTCTGAGGGGAGTGATTTCAGGCCGAGGGGAGCGAGTTCAGGCCCTGCTGTCACCTCCAGCCCTCGCAAGGCCTCTCGCTGCCTCCTCGGGGCCTGAACGAGGGCAAAGCGGCTCAGGAGGAGGCCACATGGGCAGCGAAGAGCAGGCGGCATCGCTCTCCTCCACGGGGAACGCGCCAGACCAGGCCCCTGATTGCCGAGCGGAGCAGAAAAGCTGCCAAGAAAGTAGCTTCTCAATTTAAGGCCCAGGTAAAAAGCTCAGGGAGTGGGTGAGGAGATGAGGAGTGACCTCTGGAGAGCAACGGGGGAAGGTTTCTTTCCCCTTCCAGGTAGGAATAGAAGCTCCTGCTGAGCTGACCTGCTTGTGGTGGTTGCTCTTGTTCTTTTTAGGGGTCTCCGAGCTTCTCCTCTTTGGCTGACAAGAATTTCCCTGCTCTTCTCTGCTTCCTGCTTGGCCTTTGGTGCTGTGTAGGACTTGGAGAGCATCGTGAAGCCGCTCGGGGTGGACGAGGCTTTGAGCTCCATGATCCAGCAGGAGGGAGAGTTGGAACTGGAAGAGCTTTTTAAGCTCCTTTCCAACTCCAACCCTCCTTTCCAACTCCAACCCTTCTGCGGTGAAATGTTTGGTGGCCGGAGGCAGCCGGGGGGTAAATGAAGACCTGATCTTAAACCCGAGCCAGGTCCTTCGGTGAGATGCCAGCTCTCTTTTTTTAGGGATCTCGCAAGGAATCGCACGGCTGCGGCTTCTTTCCTGGGGAAAGGAGTTCAGAGATGGGTGGCAGGAGCTAAAACTCCTCCCCAGAGTCGGGAGAGAAACCTCTGTAGGGTCCTAGATGTGCCCAACAACCATCTCTGGAGAAAATATATCTTTGCAGCTTGTTTCTCTGGAGAAAATACATCTTTGCAGCTTGTTCCTCTGGAGCAGCAGAGAAAGCTCTGTAGGGTCCTAGATGTGCCCAAACCACCATCTCTGGAGAAAATATATCTTTGCAACTTGTTTCTCTGGAGAAAATATATCTTTGCAGCTTGTTTCTCCGGAGCAGCAGAGAAAGCTCTGTAGGGTCCTAGACGTGTCCAACCACCACCTCTGGAGAAAATATATCATAGAATCATAGAATCATAGAACAACCAGGTTGGAAGTGACCCATTGGATCTTCTAGTCCAACCATTCCTATATCTTTGCAGCTTGTTTCTCCGGAGCAGCCGAGAAAGCTCTGCAGGGTCCTAGATGTGCCCAACCACCATCTCTGGAGAAAACAGATCTTCGCAGCTTGTTTCTCTGGAGCAGCAGAGCCAGCTCAGTGCTGGGAACGTGGCCTGCGGCGCGATTCCTGCTCTCGTCTCCGCCGAAGGTGACAAAACGCAGCAACCAGAGCCCAAGATGCGGTTCCCCAAACCAGTTTGCTTCCAGTCGCCTCCAGCCAGGGCCGTGTGGGGCTGAGGTGTCATAGAATCATAGAACAACCAGGTTGGAAGGGACCCCATCGGATCTTCTAGTCCAACCATTCCTATCAAATGTCCTGTCAAATACCAAGTGTCCTCTTGGAATCCAGCGGTTCCACCTCTCGCTGCCCTTTCCCACCAGTGGCTGTTGCTTCCTCGGAGAAGCTTGGACGGAGGAAGCTGGTGGTGGCTCAGCTGCCGAGAATGTTGAGGTTTCCTTCGAGAATTGCTGCTGGAGCAGGACCCGGAGGAGGAGGCGACAGAATCACAGAATCACAGAATCACCGAATCACCGAATCACCAGGATGGAAGAGACCCACCGGATCATCGAGTCCAACCCTTCCTATTGTGTCACGGTTGCTTTGTCCTCTTCCAGCACTGCTGGGGTGGTCAAGCTTGAATTTTCAGCCGTGACCCCCTTGGATTTCCTACATGAGACACACGTGACTCACCGGGGGCAGAATTACGAGACCCATTTTTTTTTTTTTTTTTATACGGCTTAAAAACAAACAAACAAAAAGGGAATTCAGTAGTTTAGCAAGTTAAGAACTTGTAACAGTAAAATACCCAAAATCCACTCAATGAAACTGTTTTGTGAGAACAGTGAGGGGGCGTGGCCAGTGCTGCTCCCTCTCTTTTTTGGGGGAGATCCACCAGTGGAGCCCCATCCGGCAGCCCCGGCCGCCCCAGCCTTGCTCTGCAGGGCCCTGTGGCCTTTCTCTCTCGGGCTGTGCCGACACGTGAGGCCAAGCGGCTTCCCCCGTTGCTCAACGAAAGCGACTCCCACTCAGTTTTATTCCTCGGGGTTGAGGCGAGTGTCCTCCGCTTCGGGGTTGGGGTTAGGTGCGGCCTCAGCAGCATCCGTGGTTCTCGAGTTCAACCGTCCACGGCAAAAATTAAGAGTTCAGCAAGGAACGGGAGAGACGGAGCAAAGGTTGAAGCTGCACCTTCTCTTCTTGGCCACGGGAGACGGTTTGTTGGGGTCTCCGGAGGGTTTGGGGGGAATCCAAGGAACAGCAACTCCAGTGTACGACTTCCAGTACGTCCAGGCTCAGCCTTTTCCTTTCCAGAACCAGCTCCAGTGTTTTGCTCTGGGAAAGGGCTCCAGTGTTGAGCGATTCCAGTGTCGTGGGGAAGTGAGGGGGTATGGGACAGAGCTCCCCTCCGTGTTTTGGGACCGTGGGAGATCCATCTGCTTCCAGTCCAGGGTCGCGCTTTCCAATCCAGCGTCATGAGGGGAAGGAATCATAGAATCATAGACCAACCAGGTTGGAAGGGACCCGTTGGATCTTCTAGTCCAACCAAGAGAAGCGATGGAGGCCGCGAGTGTCCTCGGAAGGGCAGGAGAGAGCCTTTCGGGCGCAGGATGGTGGGAATCGGTGCGAGGAGAGAACCCAGGGCTGGTTGTGTCTCTTGGGGTTAGGGCTGATGTCGTGTGTCCTGTGCTTCCGTGCGGCACCAGCCACGAGCAAACCAGCCCCATGCGCCGGAGCCGCTGGGGGGGGAGGTGGGGCTGGGGGCTAGTGGAGGAGGGTCCGGGAGTCCCCCAGTGTCACCAGGCCCCCTCCTCTCTCCGAGCAGATGGCACTGGCGCTCAGGACTCACTCACAGAGCCAGTAAAACTGGAAATAATAGTCGGTGAAGAGGTGTCCCACCTGCCCGGGGGTTGTGCTGCAGTTGGCTTGGCCCTGCGAGAGAGCAAGAAAAAGCTCAGAAGGGGCAGGAGGCATGTTCCGAGGGGGGAATCAAACCTCCCCGAGAAGAAAGGCAAAGGGGCTGTTGGTACTTACAGGCTGAGCCACTCGGAAGTGGTAGGTGAACTCGCGGAAGGACATCAGCACGAGAGGCCAACGGTGTGTGGTTGCCTAGGGAAGGGAAGAGAAGAGTTGGGATGAGAGAGTGGCTGAGCACCAAGAGATGTTCTCCCAGGTCAGACCCGTGAGGAACTGCACAAGCCTGTGGTTTTCTGTCTAGAAAGCTGCCAGGAGGAGAAGGAGCTGGGGGGGTTGGTTGAAGAGGAGGCAGCAGGGGCCCAGGTGGCCAAGAAGGCCAAGGGCATCTTGGCTTGGATGAGAGCTGGTGTGGCCAGCAGGGCCAGGGAGGTTCTTCTCCCTCTGGTCTGGGCCCTGGGGAGAGCGCTCCTGGAATCCTGGGGTCAGTTGTGGGCCCCTCAGCACCAGAAGGATGTTGAGGGGATGGAGAACGTCTGGAGAAGGGAACAGAGCTGGGGAAGGGGTTGGAGAAGAAGAGGAGCAGCTGAGAGAGCTGTGGGGGTTGAGGCTGGAGAAGAGGAGGCTGAGGGGAGAGCTTGCTCTCTGCAACTCCCTGAGAGGAGAGGAGGTTGTGGAGAGGAGGGAGCTGGGCTCTTCTCCCAAGGGACAGGGGACAGGATGAGAGGGAATGGCCTCAAGCTCCACCAGGGCAGGTTCAAGCTGAACATTAAGAAAAAATATTTTAGGGAAAGGGTGATTGGGCAGTGGGAGAAGCTGCCCAGGGAGAGGGTTGATTCCCCTTCCCTGGAGGGGTTTAAGGTGTGGGTGGTCGAGGTGCTGAGGGACATGGGTTAGTGATTGATGGAAATGGTTGGACTCGATCCGGTGGGTCTCTTCCAACCTGGTTGTTCTATGATTCTGTGATTCTATGACCCTGAAGGGACTTCATTAAGGTGGGTTATGGCCGCCTGGGTTTCTCCCCATAGTCGTGGGGTGGAAGCAGAGGGATGATATCACTTCTAGCAGGTGTAGACACCTCCCTGTTAGGACAGGACAAGAGGGAATGGCCTCAAGCTCCACCAGGGGAGATTTAGGCTGGAGATTAGGAGGAAGTTCTTCACACAGAGGGTCATTGGGCATTGGAACAGGCTGCCCAGGGAGGTGGTTGATTCACCTTCCCTGCAGGTGTTTAAGGCACAGGCGGATGAGGTCTTGAGGGACTTGGTTTAGTGTTTGATAGGAATGGTTGGACTAGAAGATCCGATGGGTCTCTTCCAACCTGGTTGTTCTATGATTCTATGATTCCAGGGATGTCTGAGGGTCGTGGACGTCGGCCAGAGCAGGAATTCCCTCCAGCAACTCCTGCGATTCCCTTCTGGAGGGATCTCCGTTGGGTTGGGATGACACGAGACGTGGATTTTGTGAGTTGTCCCCTCCCTACCTGGGCATCTGTGGCATCCGTGGAGCTGTTTGCGCTGGCAGTATCCTGGCAGGGGTCGCTGGAGACGAGGCCACAAAGGGAGACGGACACGGCGGACGAGGAGCTGCAAGAAGAAGACACTAAGATGCTGGAAGGGAGCTGCTTCTGCCACTTTGTCCCCACCTCGTCCCCAGCTCCAGCAGGAGCTGTCACAGGCGGCAGAGCATCCAGCCAACCCCGGGGGGCATCGAAACACCCGAGAGGCGAGCTCCGACCACTCACTTCATCTCCAGGGTCAGGTTGGTGTTCACCGCTGTCAGCTGGTTGATGGGGATGCGGTAGGTGAAGTTGCCAGTCCTAGGGACGCAGGGAGAGCGTAAGAATCACCGAATCACAGAATCACCAGGTAGGAAGTGACCTACTGGATCATGGAGTCCAACCATTCCCATCAATCACTAACCCACGTCCCTCAGCACCTCGTCCACCCACACCTTAAATCTCTCCAGGGAAGGCGACTCAACCACCTCCAGCCTGTTCCAGTGCCAAACGATCCTTTCTGTGAAGAATTTTTAACTTATGTCGAGCCTGAACCTCTCCTGGTGGAGCTTGACGGAGTTAGAGCTCAGCACCGCTGAGAGTTGGCCCCAAAGTCTCTGCTGGACTGAGATTTCAGAAGTGAAGGTTCCCAGGGAGTAGCTCAAAGAATCATAGAACAGTTTGGCTTGGAAAGGACCTTAAAGTTCCAACCCTGTGCCATGAGCAGGGACACCTCCCACTGGATGAGGGGCTCCAAGTCCCATCCAACCTGCCCTTGAACCCCTCCAGGGATGGGGTGGCCACCCCTGCTCTGGGCAACCTGGACCTCCCAACCCTCACTAAGAATTTCTTTCTAAGATCTCACCTCCATCTTCCCTCTTTCAGCTCCAAACCTTTCCCCTCATCCCATCCCTGCCCTCCTTGCTCAAGGATCCCTCCCCAGCTTCCCCGGAGCCCCTTTCAGCCCTGGAAGCTGCTCTAAGATCTCCCTGGAGCCTCCTCTTCTCCAGCCTCAACACATCATCACCAATTCAAGCTTCCTGCGCTCCAAGTGAAGAATTTGGAGCTGCTTTGGCTCCACTGACCTGCAGGCGTTGTCGGAGGTGCAGAGCTGGGGTGGGATGAGCAGATCGATCTCCACCAGCCGGATGGATCTCAGCACCGGGCTTGGCCCTGTGGGGAGGGAGAATCAGAGAATCAGAAAATCACCAGAGGGAGAATCACCTCCCTGGCCCTGCTGGTCACACCATTTCTGATCCAAGCCAGGATGCCATTGGCCTTCTTGGCCACCTGGGCACACTGCTGGCTCATGGTCAGTCGGCTGTCGACCAACACCCCCAGGTCCCTCTCCTCCTGGCAGTTTTCCAGCCAGGCTTCTCCCAGTCTGTAGCTCTGCTCAGGGTTGTTGTGCCCCAAGTGCAGGACGCGGCATTTGGCCGTGTTAAACCTCACCCCATTGGTCTCAGCCCATGGATCCAGCCTGTTTAGGTCCCTTTGCAGAGCCTCCCTACCCTCCAGCAGATCCACACTTCCACACAGCTTTGCATCATCTGCAAACTTGCTAAGGGTACCCTCAATGCCTTCATCCAGGTTGTTGATGAAGACATTGAACAGGACTGGACCCAGCCCTGAGCCCTGGGGACACCACTTGTCACTGGCCTCCAGCTGGACTTAACACCATTTCCCACCACTCTCTGGGCCCAACCATCCAGCCAGTTTTCTACCCAGGAGAGTGTGCGTCTGTCCAGGCCAGACGCACCACCACCACCATGGTGCTGCCGCAGGGAAGGAAGAAAGAGAAGAAGTTCCACCTACCATCCGTGCTGGGATCCTGCGTGCGGGGCCGCTGGCTCCCCGGCTGCTTGAGGCTGCGCTGCTGCCGGCTTGGCCCCAGTGGGGAGTTGCTGCGGGAGAGCGAGAGGTTGGAGATGTACTTGGCTTTGCCCTGGAGGTGAGTGAAAGGGGAAGAGGGGCTGGCATCGGGGCTGCCGAAGCTCTGAGACCTGTCAGGCGTCTTTGGCCACTTGGCGTAGGAAGCCGCTTTCCCGCTGAGGCCCCTGGATTTGGCTTTGATGTTGGTCACCGGCAGGAGGGAGATGTGGCTTTGGTCTGCGAAGAGAAGGGAGAGAAAGGTTCTGCTGAGAGGCTGGAACCGCTCGTGAGCTCTGGGAGTGATTTGGAGGGAGGTGCCAGCTCTGGGTCTGTCCTGTCCCCGTGTCACCTGCCCCTTCCCCAGCTCCATCCTCTGCTCTGCACTCGCTCCACAGCCTCAACATCCTTCTTGTGCTGAGGGGCCCACAACTGACCCCAGGATTCCAGGAGCGCTCTCCCCAGGGCCCAGGCCAGAGGGACAACAACCTCCCTGGCCCTGCTGGCCACGCCGCCTCTCATCCAAGCCAAGATGCCCTTGGCCTTCTTGGCCACGTTGAAGTGAGAGGTAAGACACAAGGTGAGACGGGGCTGGGGCTACGAGGTGGTGCGATGGTGTCGTCCCTGCACCTCCGGGGTCCCTGGGCTGGTTCTTACCTGTCCGGTTGGTGGCATGAGTGGGGCTGGTCTCAGAGAGGGCGACAGAGGAGACGTTGGTGGCAGCAGCAGAGCAGCAGGTGGAGAAACATGGAGGGCTGAAGCAAGCTAGGACGGTGACGATCGTGTCAGGCGTGTCCTCTGCCACTGCAGAGCAAAGAGCAGGGACACGTGGAGTAAGTCACGGGGAGAGACATTTAAGAGGAGCAGAACCAGATGTTCCCTCCATTGCTTCCACTAAACCAGAGCCCCAGGACCTCCGATTATGGAGAGAGATGTTCCCTCCATCCCGTCCACTAAACCAGAGCCCCAGGACCTCCGATTATGGAGAGAGGTGTTCCCTCCATCCCGTCCACTAAACCAGAGCCCCAGGACCTCCGATTATGGAGAGAGATGTTCCCTCCATCCCGTCCACTAAACCAGAGCCCCAGGACCTCCAGTTATTGGAGAGAGATATTCCCTCAATCCCTTCCACTAAACCAGAGCCCAGGACCTCCGATTATGGAGAGAGATGTTCCCTCCATCCTTTCCACTAAACCAGAGCCCCAGGACCTCCAGTTATGGAGAGAGATGTTCCCTCCATCCCGTCCACTAAACCAGAGCCCCAGGACCTCCGATTATGGAGAGAGGTGTTCCCTTCATCCCGTCCACTAAACCAGAGCCCCAGGACCTCCAGTTATGGAGAGAGATGTTCCCTCCATCCCTTCCACTAAACCAGAGCCCCAGGACCTCCAATTATGGAGAGAGCTCAGTGGCAGCAAGCCCTGAGCGCAGAGGAGCAGCCACGTTCACCACAACCCATCGTCGTGCACATCTTCCAGGTCGTAGAATCACAAAATCACCAGGTTGGACATCTCTACCGTGCTGTGACCTACCATGGTGTGCAGGGGTCCTGCCGCTGGCTCTGTCCGAAGCGGCTGTGGATCGCACGATCTGGGTTTTATCGATGTTCTGGCTGGACCTGGAACGCAGGAAAATCTCGGGTGAAAACCTCTTCCCTAGCGCACGACAACGTCACTTGGCCGTGAAGGGAGAAGCTGCGGCAGCGAGTTGGGGGTGGAGGGACCAGGTACACAAAGCGAGAGCAGATGTGGAAAGAGGAGCAGAGACTGGAGGGATCTAGGGAAGGAAGGGAAGGAGAAAGGCACACGGGCCACGAGGACAGCGAGAAGTCAGAAATGCCACAGCAGATCAGGTGGTGGTTCCATGTCTGGCAGGGAGAAGTCCCAACTGGGACACCAGTAACGCTCACTCAGCAGGCTTGGCCTCTAACTGGGATCTCCAGAGTGGAATTAGGTGGCTCTGATCTCAACGTGAAGAGCAGAACAGGCTCCAAGCACCTCAAGGACGAGCCCTTTATCTCTCGGAGACAGACTGCTCCTCACCTTGTTTTGGAGAATCCCCCATCTCGGGTTCATCCCAATCATAGAATCATAGAACAACCACGTTGGAAGAGACCCATCGGATCATCGAGTCCAACCATTCCCATCAAACACTAACCCGTGTCCCTCAGGACCTCGTCCACCCGTCCCTTAAACACCTCCAGGGAAGGTGAAATGAGTAACTGGGCCTCCCCTCCAAACACTCATAAAAAGAGATCATTTAGGGTCGTCTTCTGCCCTTTTTCTCACTGTCCTGTCCTTAGAGAGTGACCTTCACCAATAAAGCTTCTCATACCCCAAGAGAAAGCAGGGAGAGCTTTTTGGATGATTCCTCAGCTCCTTCATCCTCTTTGCTCCCTCCTTCCAACCCTCTGCTCCTGCTCTGTCTGTGCTAACTTCTTAGTTTAGACATTAAATTGGTTAATTGATTAATTGCTTCTTCGATCTCCTCATCCCCATTTCCCCTTCCCGATGGGCTTCATAATATTTCCTCCTGGAGTCCTGCACGAAGTCCATTCCTAACCGTTTCTTTGCTTTTCATTTTAAGATTCTTGCTCTTCTGTGGTGCAGATAGAAAGAAGAGGAGTTGAGAGGAGGGAGGCAGCAATTAATTAAGAGGATAACGAACGAATAACATACCGTGGACACAGAGCGACCGGGACCACAGGACCCCTGTGCCGAAAGAGGGCGAGAAGACAGGCAGTGGGCACAGCGAAAGAGCTACGGGACAGGAGGGACACGAGGAGAAAAGAGAGGTTGGCAGAAGATGAGGAGGACATGAGGTCAAAGATGATGTGGGAGATAATGAAGAATGGGAAAATGACACATGAAAAGGAAAGGGAATGAGGTGGATGGGAGATGGAACCAGAAGAGGAGGGAGAGGAATAGAACAGGAGGGGAAGAGAGAGAAAAAAGAGATTTGTTATCTGGTAACGTGAGCTCCCAAAGGAGCGAAGGGAGTCAAAGCGTGTCCAGCACCTCGACGCTGTCTCCATGATAAGGAGACAGTGTAGAGGAAAACTCCTGCCCAGCACCAACCGGGAATCCCCAGAGCAGCCAGTGGGACCATCATTGAGTCATTAGAATCACCAGGTTGGAAAAGAGCCACCGGATCATGGAGTCCAACCATTCCCATCAATCACTAACCCATGTCCCTCAGCACCTTGTCCACCCACACCTTAAACCCCTCCAGGGAAGGGCAATCAACCACCTCCCTGGGCAGCCTCTCCCACTGACCAATCACACTTTCTGGGAAAGATTTTTTTCCTTAAGTCCATTCAGAGCCTCTCCTGGTGGAGCTTGAGGCCATTCCCTCTTGTCCTGCCCCCTGTCCCTTGGGAGAAGAGCCCAGCTCCCTCCTCTCCACAACCTCCTCTCTTCTCAGGGAGTTGCAGAGAGCAAGGAGCTCTCCCCTCAGCCTCCTCTTCTCCAGCCTCAACACCCCCAACTCTCTCAGACGCTCCTCTTCTTCTCCAGCCCCTTCCCCAGCTTCCTTGCTCTTCTCTGCACTCACTCCACAGCCTCAACATCCTTCTTGTGCTGAAGGACCCACAACTGACCCCAGGATTCCAGGAGTGCTCTCCCCAGAGGGAGAAGAACCTCCCTGGCCCTGCTGGCCACGCCACCTCTCATCCAAGCCAAGATGCCCTTAGCCTTCTTGGCCACCTGGGCCTCTGCTGCCTCCTCTTCAACCAACCCCCCCAGCTCCTTCTCCTCCAGGCACTTTCCAGCCAGACTTCTCCTAGGCTGGAGCTGCTCAGGGTTGTTGTGCCCCAAGGGCAGGAAACACTCAGTCCAGCCAAGTGAGCAGCCAAACAGGAGCGAGTTTGCTTTGTCTTCTCTGCTCCTCATGTCTTGCTCCAGATAATTTCCCTTGGTTGGTGGTTTGGTTTGCAGCTTGGTTCACTGGAAAACGTGCTCAATAAACCCATGGAAGCTGCTGCCTTCCCCTTCTCAGCTGCTTCACCTCCCTCCCACCGAATTAGGAGGTACCTACCCATCGATATCCACAAGGTCCTCCTCACTGCGCAAGCTCAGCACGTAGAGCGTGGACATGGACACCACGCTGGAAAAATAAAGAGAGACACGTAGTAAAGTCAAAGTACTGGGAGGCTTCCAAGGGATTTCAGGCCCTCAACTCCACAGCCAAACCCATGAGCTGGAGGGTAGACGGTGGGAAAGGAGCGAGGGAGAAGGCCGCGTGGTCTCACCTGAATGCCATGATGATGACCAGGGCGATGATGGTGCCTTGGAGGAAGCGCTGGCTGATGCAGGCCTGTTCCGGGACGACCGACGGCGACTGCAGGAGAAGAAAAGATTGAGCTGAGGACATCCTACGGCTCTGGTGGTCCTCACGCAGATCTCACCCAACTCATCCCGAGCTTTATTCCTGCAAGTCCTGAACCCCCTTGGTGCAGAAGCCACAGAACAGGTATGGACACAAGGGAAGGAGAGATGGTGGAAATGGGAGCAGACAGGGGCTCAGTCTCTGCAGGACGTGGAAGAATCATAGAATCATAGAACAACCAGGTTGGAAGAGACCCATCGGATCTTCTAGTCCAACCATTCCTATCAAACACTAAACCAAGTCCCTCAGGACCTAATCCACCCACACCTTAAACACCTCCAGGGAAGGTGAACCAACCACCTCCCTGGGCAGCCTGTTCCTATGCTCAATGACCCTCTGTGTGAAAAACTTCCTCCTAATCTCCAAACTAAATCTCCCCTGGTGGAGCTTGAGGCCATTCCCTCTCGTCCTGTCCCCTGTCCCTTGGGAGAAGAGCCCAGCTCCCTCCTCTCCACAACCTCCTTTCAGGGAGTTGTAGAGAGTAATGAGGTCTCTTCTCAGCCTCCTCTTCTCCAGCCTCAACACCCCCAGCTCTCTCAGCCATTCCTCATAGGACCTGTTCTCCAGACCCTTCACCAGCCTCTCGTTGCTCTTCTCCGGACTTGCTCCAGAGCCTCAACATCCTTCTTGTGCTGAGGGGCCCACAACTGAACACAGGATTCAAGGAGCAGCCTCACCAGTGCGGAGTCCAGAGGGAGAATAACCTCCCTGGCCCTGCTGGTCACACCATTTCTGATCCAAGCTAGGATGCCCTTGGCCTTCTTGGCCACCTGGGCACACTGCTGGCTCATGGTCAGTCGCTGTCGACCAACACCCCCAGGTCCCTCTCCTCCTGGCAGCTTCCTAGACAGACTTCTCCCAGTCTGGAGCTCTGCTCAGGGTTGCTGTACCCCAAGTGCAGGACCCGACATTTGGCCGTGTTAAACCTCATCCCATTGGACTCAGCCCATGGATCCAGCCTGTTTAGGTCCCTTTGCAGAGCCTCCCTACCCTCCAGCAGATCCACACTTCCACCAGCTTAGTGTCATCTGCAAACTTGCTAAGGGTACCCTCAATGACCCCCCCTGAAAGACACACAAGGACCACACAGATGATGGTTCCTAGGGAGGCCACCTTCCCCACCACCGGATTGAAGCTCTGGGAGCAGTTCCTTACCTTGCTGGCTACTTTGTGGGGTCTTTTTTTGTGGGGCACGCTCCCCGCACGGCTGAACTGGCTCCCTGTTTGGCTGCAGGGAGGAAAGAAGGATGAGTTGGGTTGGAAGGGACCTCAAGCCTATTTCTCCTTAAAATCTCCTCTCCATCTCCCTTCTTGCAGCTCCAAACCATTCTCCTCATTCCATCCCTTCCCTCCCTGATCCAAAGTCCTTTCTCAGCTTTCCTGGAGCCTCTTTCAGTGCTGGAAGCTGCTCTAAGATCTCCCTTCAGCCTTCTCTTCTCCAGGATGGACAACCCCAACTCCCTCAGCCTGGCCTCGGACACAGTTTGGTGTCATCGGCTCTGGCCCATGGCCCAGAGAGCCTGAATTCTGCTCTGAAATCTGTATAAGCTGACGAGGGTCAACATGATGATTTTGAAGGCACGAGAAACTCTCCGCTCTGAGAAAGCCGCTCGCTTTCTGCAGGAAAACGTGGAGAGAATTTCATCCTGGGGTTTATTTTTGGGGCTGGTGTAAGAACCAACCCTGGTGGAGCTTGAGGCCATTCCCTCTCGTCCTGTCCCTTGGGAGAAGAGCCCAACTCCCTCCTCTCCACAACCTCCTCTCTTCTCAGGGAGTTGGAAAGAGCAATGAGGGACACCCCTTCTGGCTCCTGCCTACCTGAACGCCCCAGAGCTCACGGTGGACTTCATGCTGTCCAGCCGCTTGAGCTTGGCCAGCTTGTGACTCCACCTCTCCAGCTCGTCGATGCGGGTCTCCAGGTTGTCCGTCAGCTTGCACAGCTCCTTCACGGCTCCCACGTTCTCCATGAAGATTCGCTCCTGCCGGGGGAAGAGGTCGGAAGGCTGAGCGGAACGGCTCGTGGAGGCTCCTCTCTGCTCCCGTGGATCTGGCCACCCTGTCCTGGAGAAAAGGCTCTGCACCACCCACCTCTGGGGCAAGGGGATCACCCAGCTCAATCTCTACAGCTCCTGGATGCAAACCCAACAGACGTCACCTTCAAACCCACAACCAAAACTAGAGACGTTAGAATCATAGAATAACCAGGTTGGAAGGGACCCATCCGATCATTGAGTCCAAACATTCCTATCAAACACTAAACCATGTCCCTCAGCACCTCATCCACCTGTCCCTTAAACACCTCCAGAGAAGGGGAATCAACCCCCTCCCTGGGCAGCCTATTCCAATGCCCAATGACCCTCTGTGTGAAAAACTTCCTCCTAATCTCCAGCCTAAATCTCCCCTGGTGGAGCTTGAGGCCATTCCCTCTTGTCCTGTCCCCTGTCCCTTGGGAGAAGAGCCCAGCTCCCTCCTCTCCACAACCTCCTTTCAGGTAGTTGGAGAGAGCAATGAGGTCTCCTCTCAGCCTCCTCTTCTCCAGGATAAACAACCCCAGCTCCCTCAGCCGCTCCTCATAGGGCCTGTTCTCCAGCCCCTTCACCAGCCTCGTTGCTCTTCTCTGCACTTGCTCCAGAGCCTCAACATCCTTCTTGTGCTGAGGGGCCCAGAAATGAACACAGTATTCAAGGAGCGGCCTCACCAGTGCTGAGTCCAGAGGGAGAATCACCTCCCTGGCCCTGCTGGTCACACCATTTCTGATCCAAGCCAGGATGCCCTTGGCCTTCTTGGCCACCTGGGCACACTGCTGGCTCATGGTCAGTCGCTGTTGACCAACCCCCCCAGGTCCCTCTCCTCCTGGCAGTTTTCCAGACAGGCTTCTCCCAGTCTGTAGCTCTGCTCAGGGTTGTTGTGCCCCAAGTGCAGGATGTGCCATCTGGCTGTGTTAAACCTCATCCCATTGGACTCAGTCCATGGATCCAGCCTGTTTAGGTCCCTTTGCAGAGCCTCCCGACCCTCCAGCAGATCCACACTTCCACACAGCTTAGTGTCATCTGCAAACTTGCTACGGGTACCCTCAATAACTTCATCTAGGTCATTGATGAAGACATTGACCAGGGCTGGATCCAGCCCTGAGCCCTGGGGACACCACTTGTCACTGACCTCCAGCTGGACTTAACACTATTTCCCACCACTCTCTGGGCCATCCAGCCAGTTTTCTACCCAGGAGAGTGTGCGCCTGTCCAGGCCAGACAGGCCAGATGTTGTGTTGAGGCACAACATGTCACTGTCGTCCTGCTCCGGGATCTTGGACACCGTGGAGAACGTGTAGCAGGAGGCAGACGGCTCTTGAGCAGACCCCACAGCTTCTTGGAGGATTGATTTGACGCTGTGGGCCCCCAGGAGAGGGCTGTATGCAGACACCGAGGACAACAACAGCCTGGCCACGTGTAGATGGGACAGGGAAGACCATGCTCCCAGCTTCTGCTACCTGGTGAGGGCACTGCAGGTATCTAAGCTTCCCCAAAAGGAGGAAGAAGGTGCTAAGGACCCTCCTGGAGATTTAAACTCCGGGTAGAGCGAGGCCGGAGAGAGCTGTCAGCTTTGAGAGGCCGTCCCCTTGATGTCTCCTCCAAGGGAGGGTGTCTTCTGGAGGCCCAGAGCAGCAAACAAGCTGCCGTAGGTTACCGAGAGGTCAGGAACCCACGTGCTCTGGGTTATCTTGACATTGACCACCTTATCTTATCTAGAAAGGAGAGATGGTGACTAAGAGCCTCCCTCCAGGAGGTTGCCAACGAGGAGCCCCTCCTTCCGCTGCCAAATTTCAGGGCTGGCTCCTCCCTACTGCTGTCTGATGTCCACCCAGGGCTGCTCCTCACGTCTGAAAGCCCAGCCAGGTCCAAAGCTCACATGGGTGGTGCTTTCTCAGGAACTTCTCTCAAGCGTCACAACATCTTCCTCTCTTCCACTGCCAGCTCCGCAACTCCCTCCAGCCAAAACTCAACGCCCACCCCAGCCTCTCCGCCCCTCTGGGTCGCCACTCACCTTGTTCACCACCAGGAAGTTCTCCAGGGTCTTCCCGTTGGAAAAGACCAAGTCCCCCGTGTCCTTCACGGCCTCAGGGAGGATCTCCTTTACCTCCTGAGCGATGACACCTGCGTGGAAACAGCAAAGTGGGTCGAGGTGGTGTGGTCCTGCTGCCAC
This sequence comes from Coccyzus lansbergi, assembly GCA_033558105.1. Lineage (NCBI taxonomy): Eukaryota > Metazoa > Chordata > Aves > Cuculiformes > Coccyzidae > Coccyzus > Coccyzus lansbergi. The sequence continues at coordinate 96,977 of JAUMJK010001554.1, read as the reverse complement.
AGCTCTTTCTCTTGTCCCTCATTTGGGTTAGAAGGGACCTCAAAGCCCGTCCTGTTCCACTCCCATAGCCTTCTCTTCTTCAGGGTGAACAACCCCAACTCTCTCCTCGCACAGGAGGTTCTCCAGCCCTCGGATCATCTCCGTGGCTTCCTCTGCACTCGCTCCAGCAGCTCCGTCTCCTCCCTGTGCTGAGGATCCAGACTTGGGGCTCCAGGTGGGTCCTGGAAGCTGCTCTAGGGTCTCCCCACAGCCTTCTCCTCTCCAGCCTCAACAACCCCAACTATCTCCTCGTTAAGGAGGTTCTCCAGCCCTTGCATCATCTCTGTGGCCTCCTCTGCGCTCGCTCCAGCAGCTCAGTGTCCTCTCTGTGCTGAGGAGCCACAACTGGACTTGGGGCTCCAGGTGGGGGTCTGACCAGAGCAGAGCTTAAGCCACGTGTGGGAAATGGCATCTTCTCTCCCGCTTGCTATGGAGTGAGTTTCACTAGAGACCTGAACTCCAAGTGGTGGGAAGCCCCATTTCTCCTACCCTCAGACCCTGGGGGGGCTGCCCAGCTGGATCCAGCTTCCAGGAAAGTGCCACGAGCAAAATCATAGAATCACCAGGTTGGAAGAGACCCACCGGATCATCGAGTCCAACCATTCCGATCGAATTTTTCTGGATATTGTAGAACTCAAGGTTCAAAACTGCAGATGGGGGCAGGTCACTGTGGTGGGACACAGACCCCCTACCTGTCTCGGAGGTGTTGTCGATGCCCACCGTGGCCGCAAACTCAGGCTTGTAGTTGTAGTGCACCAGTCGCATGCGGGAGATCCTCTTCAGCTGCTCCGTGGTGTCCACCTGGGGCAAAACAGACGACATGAGGTGGCTAAGTGGGTTTTGCTTCTGAAGTTCTCACACTCCAAGGAACAAAACCCCATTCAACCTGCCCTTGAACCCCTCCAGGGATGGGGAAGCTACCTCTGCTCTGGGCAACCTGGGCCAGGACCTCCCTATCCTCACAGCAAAACATTTCTCAACAAGATCTCACCTCAATCTCCCCTCTTGCAGCTCCAAACCCTTCCCCTCATCCCATCCCTGATCCAGAGCCTCTCCCCAGCTTTCCTGGAACTCCTTCCAGCCCTGGAAGCTGCTCTAAGGTCTCCCCACACCCTTCTCTTCTCCAGCCTCAACAACCCCAACTCTCTCCTTGCACAGGAGCTTCTCCAGCCCTCGTGTCATCTCCGTGGCCTCCTCTGCCCTCGCTCCAGCAGCTCCGTGTCCTCCCTGTGCTGAGGATCCAGCACTGGACTCGGGGCTCCGGGTGGGTGTCCCGGAGTGGAGCAGAGGGGCAGGATCCCCTCCCTCCCTGCTGCTCCCACCGCTCTGGCTGCAGCCCAGGACACGGGTGGTTCCTGGGTTGGGGCTGCACCAAAACCAGCAGCTGAAATAAGCTCCCACGGACACCCTCGGTCGCTGTGGTCCCTCTTCAGCTCACCCCAAGCCTACCCTGGTGTCCCTGGCTCTCACCTCCTGGATGTCCTCCTTCACTCGGATGTCTGACGGGTGCATCAGCGAACCCATGACCTTCACGTTGCCGTGGACCACCAGGGCTTCGTCGGGGCGGTCTGTGTTGATGCCAACTCGGCCGTGGTGGAAAACGGTATCGGGGAGCTGTGCCCGCTGCCAGAGGACATCGCTGTCGCTCTCAAACTGGCCAGGGTTGGAGGCCTGTGGAGATAACGGGAAGTGGGGGCTGAGACATGGAAGGTGGCTTTGGAATGGTGGCTTTCACCTTCCCTGGAGGTGTTTAAGATGTGGGTAGATGAGGTCCTGAGGGACATGGTTTAGTGTTTGATAGGAATGGTTGGACTCGATGATCTGATGGGTCTCTTCCAACCTGTTTGTTCTATGATTCTATATGAATGGATCCTGGCATGGATCTCCAGCCCCTAGGAGACCTCAAGGCCGCTCCAGCTTCACAGGAAGGCGAAGAGGGAGATGGAGAGATGGACAAGGCAGAGTCTGCTGAGGACAAGCAAGGCCAGGGAGGTGCAAGAGAGAGCTTTTCGGCAGCACAAAGCCAAGTGGGATCCCCTACCAGCCCTGGGAGCAGATCCTAGGCTGCTCTTCCAGCAGAGATGACCTTGGAAGTCATCTGCTGGTAAATGGAGAGAGCAATGAGCTCTCCCCTCAGCCTCCTCTTCTCCAGCCTCAACACCCCCAGCTCTCTCAGATGCTCCTCTGCTTCTCCAGCCCCTTCCCCAGCTTCCTTGCTCTTCTCTGCACTCGCTCCACAGCCTCAACATCCTTCTTGTGCTGAGGGGCCCACAACTGACCCCAGGATTCCAGGAGTGATCTCCCCAGAGGGAGAAGAACCTCCCTGGCCCTGCTGGCCACGTTGCCTCTCATCCAAGCCAAGATGCCCTTGGCCTTCTTGGCCACCTGGGCCCCTGCTGCCTCCTCTCCAACCAACCCCCCCAGCTCCTTCTCCTCCAGCCACTTTCCAGCCAGACTTCTCCTAGGCTGGAGCTGCTCAGGGTTGTTGTGTCCCAAGGGCAGGATCTGCCGTTTGGCCTCCTTAACCCTTGCTAACCATTGGTCTCAGCCCATGGATCCAGCCTGGTCACATCCCTTTGGAGCCTCCCGACCCTCCAGCAGATCCAGCTTCCACCCAGCTCAGTGTTAAAGTGCTAAGGGAAAGCACTGAAAAGCCTAAAGAAGGTAGGAGGGTTGCCCAAGAGGACTTTGAGGCACCTGCAGCGGTTGAAGAGGGAGAGAGGGACTCACTCTGACAATGATGCGCTCGGAGATGTGTGCTGCGAGCGTGTAGTTCTGGTTCTGCGCGTGTGCCTGCAGGGCCACCACCAGCATGAAGTACCTGCCAGGAGGAGAGAGAGAGGTCAAGGTACCATCCCGCACGGGGAACTCCTGCCTCTGCTTCTCCTCTGAAGAAGACACCAAAACCTGTTCTGGTGGGCTCGGCACATCCCCTCTCGTGCTGTGGAGCACAGACACTGTCCCCAACCCCCTGTAGAGTTTGAGAGACCCTTCTGATGGCCACAGACACAAGGATGGCCAATTCACGTCCTACCCTCCATGCCTTCCTCCCTCCAGCCGTGCTCCTCAACTCAAGGACTGGCTGGTCCACTGCTCAGAACGGTTTGGAGAAGGCATCTGTGCTCCTCACCTCTGGTCTGGGTTGGGTTTGCCTTTCTTCCGCATGTTGTTGGCCGTGGTCTCGCTGAAGTGCAGCCGCCCCACGGTGACCTTGGTGACCTGCTCCGGCGGCAGGTTGACCCTGAGGAAAGGAAAACAGAGGAGCGAGTGTCGAGGTTAGTGGAGAGGAGATCTTTTGGGGAGCGGCCGTCTCCTTGTCGGTTCCACCAGGGCAGGTCTATGAACTGGGTGCAGAGAAGAGTGGAGAACGTGAAGAGGAGAAAACTGGAGACTGTGAACTCCATAGTGTTACCCCAAGAATTCCAACTCCCCCCTTCCTCCACCCTCTCTTGTTGCCCTGGACAACACTCACGTGACAGGGTTGAAGGGCCTCTTGCTGCGGTCGGACTGCGACTGCTCTATGTTGATCGACTGGTTCAAGGCCTCTAGCTGGAGAGGAAGAGTTGGGCATGTGACAGAGTGGGGAGCGGAGACCTTCCCCTTCCCACCCTCTTCTCCCATGTCCAGCCCTCCTCAAACTCAGTCCAACCGTCTTGCAACAACCAACTTGAGCGCGGCCGTTGGCCAAGTGGGGGTATCACCCACGGAAGACGCCACTTGAGGGGGAAAGGATCATAGAATCATAGAACAACCAGGTTGGAAGAGACCCATCGGATCATCAAGTCCAACCATTCCTATCAAACACTAAACCATGTCCCTCAGGACCTCTTCTACTTGTGCCTTAAACAGCTCAGATCTTCCCAAAGTGTCTCCAGACTCAAAGATGAGTGCGAGGAAGCCCTGAAGACACCCAAGCAGTGATCAAATCTACCTTAGGACCTCATATTTCAAGCTCTGCCTTGTTCGGGCCTCCAGCACACTTCTACACGCTTCCCTATGACTTAGCACATGAAGATCATAGAATCATAGAATCACAGAATCACCAGGTTGGAAGAGACCCATTGGATCATCGAGTCCAATCATTCCTATCAAACACTAAACCATGTCCCTCAGGACCTCATCTACCCACACCCTAAACACCTCCAGGGAAGGGGAATCAACCACCTCCCTGCGCAGCCTATTCCAATGCCCAATGACCCTTTCCGTGAAAAACTTCCTCCTAATCTCCAGCCTAAATCTCCCCTGGTGGAGCTTGAAGCCATTCCCTCTTGTCCTGTCCCCTGTCCCTTGGCAGAAGAGCCCAGCTCCCTCCTCTCCACAACCTCCTTTCAGGTACTTGTAGAGAGTAATGAAGTCTCCTCTCAGCCTCCTCTTCTCCAGCCTCAACAGCCCCAGCTCTCTCAGCCGCTCCTCATAGGTTCTGTTCTCCAGACCCTTCACCAGCTTCATGGCTTTTCTCTGCACTCGCTCCACAGCCTCAACATCCTTCTTGTGCTGAGGGGCCCACAACTGAACACAGGATTCAAGGAGCGGCCTCACCAGTGCTGAGTACAGAGGGAGAAGAACCTCCCTGGACCTGCTGGTCTCACCATTTCTGATCCAAGCCACGATGCCCTTGGCCTTCTTGGCCACCTGGGCACACTGCTGGCTCATGGTCAGTCGGCTGTCGACCAACACCCCCAGGTCCCTCTCCTCCTAGCAGCTTTCTAGACAGACTTCTCCCAGTCTGTAGCTCTGCTCAGGGTTGTTGTGCCTCAAGTGCAGGATGTGCCATCTGGCTGTGTTTAACCTCATCCCATTGGACTCAGCCCATGGATCCAGCCTGTTTAGGTCCCTTTGCAGAGCCTCCTGACCCTCCAGCAGATCCACACTTCCACCCAGCTTAGTGTCATTTACAAACTTGTTCAGGGATGCGGCGTTGCCTGGTCCCATCCATCTCCAAGCAGCCCTTCTCCCTCTTGGGTTGGCTCCTGGCCCTTAACTCTCACTTGCCTTCACTCCGTGCAGCTTCAGGTAGAAGCACTCTAAGGGTTTCAGGCCCTCGGGGGTCTTCACATACTTGGGGTCTCCAAGCATGCCGATGTAGACCGTCACCTGGAAGTGATTCTTCTTCTGGCACACGAAGGCGTCGTCCCCCACGGAGAAGTTGAAGCCCTTGTCAGCGTCGACACGGTAGGTGAGCATCGGGCTGTGGGAAACCAAGAAGGCGTCAAACCCAGAGCCTTGTGCAGACCCCGAGAGGCTCAGGCTTGCGGAGGGAAGGAGGAGCCACATCATAGAACCATAGAATCACAGAACAACCAGGTTGGAAGAGACCCATCGGATCATCGAGTCCAACCATTCCTATCAAACACTAAACCATGTCCTTCAGGAATCCCCGCGAACCATCCCAGTGCTGGACAGAAAGGGCTAGGCAGACAGCTCACTCCGTTTCCCACAACATAGAATCACAAAAGTTGGAAAAGACCTCCAAGATCATCAAGTCCAACCATCGACATAACATTCTAGACATTAGGAGGAAGTTTTTTACAGAAAGGGTCATTGGGCATTGGAACAGGCAGCCCAGGGAGGTGGTTGACTCACCTTCCCTGGAGGGGTTTAAGGTGTGGGTGGATGAGGTGCTGAGGGACATGGGTTAGTGTTTGATGGGAATGGTTGGACTCGATGATCCGATGGGTCTCTCCCAACCTGGTGATTCTATGATTCTATAATTCTGTGAACAGAATATGGTTCCTGGAATATGGATTTAACGAGGACACCGAGGAGACCACCCCTCCAGATGCTCTGCTGTAGAGCAAACTCTAGAAATACAGTAAATAGAATCATAGAACAACCAGGTTGGAAGAGACCCATCGGATCATCGCGTCCAACCATTCCTATCAAACACTAAACCATGTCCCTCAGCACCTCATCTACCTGTGCCTTAAACCCCTCCAGGGAAGGTGAATCAACCACCTCCCTGGGCAGCCTCTTCCAATGCCCAATGACCCTTTCCGTAAAAAACTTCCTCCTAATCTCCATCCTAAATCTCCCCTGGTGGAGCTTGAGGCCATTCCCTCTCATTCTGTCCCCTGTCCCTTGGCAGAAGAGCCCAGCTCCCTCCTCTCCACAACCTCCTTTCAGGTAGTTGCAGAGAGCAATGAGGTCTTCTCTCAGCCTCCTCTTCTCCAGGATAAACACCCCCAGCTCTCTCAGCCATTCCTCATAAGGCCTGTTCTCCAGACCCCTCACCAGCCTTGTTGCTCTTCTCTGGAGCCACACCAGGGCAGCATCTCAATTCTGAGCCCTGGCTCAATGCACATAGAAGGTCTCAAGCACCACAGGCTGCTCAAAGCCTGGAGAAGACCTCCTGAACGCTACTTGCTGGGAGAAGCAGCTCGGGCTGACCGGGTTGGGGGTCCCTCGCCTCTGCTTGCTTCACCCGTCGCATTCCTGACGTCTCCTGCGCTCAACTCCGCTACCAGGCGGTACCTCCTGCCAGCCGGATTCCTTCCGAAATCACAACCACCTGCTTCCAGCTCACCGGCCAGAGGAGGAGGAGGAGGAGAAGGAGGAGGAGAGTGCTCCATGAACGCCTGCCAGCTGGGGAGGTTTAATCTACATCTCCTTAATGGGCTGGTTACCATGGGAACGAGGGAAATATGTGGCCTTTGCGGCAAGACCCTTTTCTCTCCCCATCCCCAAACCCCCCAGACCTGGGCTGGTGGGGCCCCAGAGCGCTGCCCGTCCTACGCAGCCGGGGAAGGAGATGCCTCTCGTCCGACCTCCTCTCCTGTCGAGCAGAACACCCCAAAGCCATTGCTTTTAATTAAAGGGAGGAGGTAAAGAGGAGCTGAGCCCAGTCTTTGATGTCAGGAAATCAGAGAATCAGAGAATCAGCAGGTTGGAAGAGACCCACCGGATCATCCAGTCCAACCATTCCCATCAATCACTAACCCATATCCCTCAGCACCTCGGCCACCCACACCTTAAACCCCTCCAGGGAAGGGGAATCAACCCCCTCCCTCTTCCACTGACCAATCACCCTTTCCAGGAAATATTTTTTCCTAATGTCCATCCTGAGCCTCCCCTGGTGGAGCTTGAGGCCATTCCCTCTCGGCCTGTCCCTTGGGAGAAGAGCCCAGCTCCCTCCTCTCCACAACCTCCTCTCTTCTCAGGGACTTGCAGAGAGCAAGGAGCTCTCCCCTCAGCCTCCTCTTCTCCAGCCTTGACACCCCCAGCTCTCTCAGACGCTCCTCTTCTTCTCCAGACTTCCCCAGCTCCGTTCCCTTCTCCAGAAGTTCTCCATCCCCTCAACATCCTTCTGGTGCTGAGGGGCCCACGACTGACCCCAGGATTCCAGGAGCACTCTCCCCAGAGGGAGAAGAACCTCCCTGGCCCTGCTGGCCACGCCGGCTCTCATCCAGGCCAAGATGCCCTTGGCCTTCTTGGCCACCTGGGCCCCTGCTGCCTCCTCTTCACCCAACCCCCCCAGCTCCTTCTCCTCCAGCCACTTTCCAGCCAGACTTCTCCTAGGCTGGAGCTGCTCAGGGTTGTTGTGCCCCAAGTGCAGGATCTGCTGTTTGGCCTCGTTAACCCTCGTTAACCATTGGTCTCAGCCCATGGATCCAGCCTGCTCAGATCCCTTTGGAGCCTCCCGACCCTCCAGCAGATCCAGCTCCCACCCAGCTCAGTGTCATCCGCAAACCTGCTCAGGGTTTTTGGGTTCTGGCCCCAACACAGCCATTTTGGGGGGGCCAGAACATTGATTTCTATCACCAGGACACTGACTTTTGGGGCCAGAACTGCCATCTTGGGGGCTAGAACACTGATTTTTGAACAAGAAATACCTTTTGGGGGGCAAAACAGTGATTTTTTTGAGCCAGAAACCTGCTTTCTTGGGCCAGAACTCCCATTACTGGGGCCAGAACACCACTTTAAGGGCCTGAACAGTGATTTTTGGGGATGGTGCTGTCATTCTAGGGCCAGAAACCTGATTTCTTGGGCCTAAAATCCCATTATTTGGGCCAGAACACCCATTTCAGGGCCCAAACAGTGATTTCTGGGGACGATGCTGTCACTCTGGGGCCAGACCCCTGATTTCTGGGGCCAGGACGCTGCCTTTAGGCCCCTGAACACAAACCAGACGGTGGGAGCAGAGCACTACCTTAGCCCAGAAGCATGAGAGGAATTCCCCTCTGCTCTCCCCCTTCCTCCATCTGGTTCCTCCTGAGGAGAATCCACGGCTTGGGCTGCTCTGAGCACCCTCCAAGACCTTTCTCCAAGACCTCTGCCTCCATCTGCCTGGGACTCCCAAGCCCTCACCCCGATTTTTTAGCAGAAAAAGCCAAAGAGAGGGAGGGTTTGACTAAATTTCCAAACCATGGACGCTTTGGAACGCTCTGGTTAGCATCACTCAACCTGACGGCTCCTAAACACGTGTCGAAAGAGGGGAAACAGGCTCCCACCATCTTTCAGAAGTGCCTGGTCCTTTCAAGAGTCATAGAATCGTAGAATCATCGAATCACCATGTTGGAAAAGACCTATCGGATCATCGAGTCCAACCATTCCCATCAATCACCAACCCCTGTCCCTCAGCATTCAGTCCATCCCTTCCAACCCAGCCCAGGAGCACCTCTTGGGGGAGCGATCCAAGACCTCCTGGATCTCCTGTTCCACCATTTTTCTTTTTTGGAAGCTGCAAACCTGCTCCCTCACGGCCAAGTGAGGTGGGGACATCTCTGCCTGAGCTGTCATTAAGTACATTGGACTTGATGATCCAGTGGGTCTCTTCCAACCTGGTTGTTCTATGATTCTAAGTAATACTTCATCTTAATTAACACCCCGGCAACCTTAGAGTCACCACCAGGCTGTATCCCGGGGCAGCAGTTGGCAGCCTGTTCCCCTCGAGATTGGAACAGGGCAGGAGGAGATGGAAGGAGAGATTCCTGGGATTAGGGGTGACACCAGCCGCTGACACATCAACGACACGGGGGCAGCCGACCCCACGGCAACGTTTGCCAGGGACAGTGCAGGGGGGAGAGGGCAAAGCATCAGGAATAAAAGGTCAAAGGGAAGCCCCAAAGCCCCATCTCAACGTGGCCTTCAGCACCTCCGGGGATGGGGAAGCCACCGCTGCTCTGGGCAACCTGGGCCAGGACCTCCTCACCCTCACAGCAAAACATTTCTTCTTGGTATCTCATCTCAATCTCCCCTCATAGAATCATAGAACAACCAAGTTGGAAGAGACCCACCAGGTCACCGAGTCCAACCGTCTTTCAGCTTCAAATTGTTTCCCTGATTGAGAGCCTCATCCCAGGTTTCCGAGATGCGTTTTGACACCAGATCTTTCATTCCTGATGCTTTCCCGTCTCACCGAGATGCTCCCCTTGATAACAGTGGATTAAAGCAGGACTTAGAACTTCAATAGATTTCTCCTAGTGATGCTGAGAGGTTAAAAACTCTCCACTTCCGCGTCTGCCACCAACACTCAGAGGAGCAAGGAGCAACTTGGTCCTCCACATGGAGCGTGAAGCAAAGGGAGAGACTCCTGAGCACAGGAAGGATGTTGAGGCTGTGGAGTAAGTGCAGAGAAGAATAACAAAGCTGGGGAAGGGGCTGGAGAAGAAGAGGAGCATCTGAGAGAGCTGGGGAGGTTGAGGCTGGAAAAGAAGAGGCTGAGGGGAGAGCTCCTTGCTCTCTGCAAGTCCCTGAGAAGAGAGGAGGTTGTGGAGAGGAGAGAGCTGGGCTCTTCTCCCAAGGGACAGGGGACAGGACAAGAGGGAATGGCCTCAAGCTCCATCAGGAGAGGTTTAAGCTAAACATTAGGAAAAAAGTATTCATGGAAAGGGTCATGGGGCACTGGCAGAGGCTGCCCAGGGAGGGGGTTGAGTCCCCTTCCCTGGAGGGGTTTAAGGTGTATGTGGACAAGGTGCTGAGGGACATGGGTTAGTGATTGGTGGGAATGGTTGGACTCCATGATCCGGTGAGTCTCCTCCAACCTGGTGATTCTCTGATTCTATGAAAAGCGTCTGTTAAAATAGGAACTGGTCTGGGGTCTGTGGCCAGGAGCTCACCTTGTTCAACTGGTTCCTCTCAGGAAGAAAAACCTCCCCCGTTTCTCTCCTACTTCCAACCCATCCCACATTTCTATGTTTCTTCCAAGGGCTGCAAGCTCCGGTTTAGCCGTGAGCTTTGGAGGAGAGTGTACGGAGAGCTCCCATTTGCTCGATGGGAAGAGAACCTCCCCATCCCTGTTCCCATGGTTGGAGCAGAAAGGCTCTGGCCTCTGCATGGAGGTGTTTTGGCCTTCACCAGCTGCCTTCCCTCAAGCTGTAAACAAACCAAAAAGAGGGAGGAGGGAGGGAGCCTGCTGGCATCTCTCCGAGCCTGTTGTCAGCGAGATGAATTTCTCCTGCTCCCAGGAGTAAATTAGTGACGTGTCTGGTTCCAGGTTTCTTCGGCACCACTGCTGGAAAGCAGCTCTAACCCTTTGGAAGGTTCAGCCAGAAAACTGGCGCGAAAGACCAAGTAGAAACAGCAGTAAAACTAAACCAGAGACTTTTGGTTTCTTTCAACCATAGAATCATAGAACAACCAGGTTGGAAGAGACCCATCGGATCATTGAGTCCAACCATTCTTATCAAACACTAAACCATGTCCCTCAGCACCTCATCCACCTGTGCCTTAAACACCTCCAGGGAAGGGGAATCAACCACCTCCCTGGGCAGCCTATTCCAATGCCCAATGACCCTTTCTGTGGAAAACTTCCTCCTAATCTCTAGCCTAAATCTCCCCTGGTGGAGCTTGAGGCCATTCCCTCTTGTCCTGTCCCCTGTCCCTTGGGAGAAGAGCCCAGCTCCCTCCTCTCTACAACCTCCTTTCAGGTAGTTGGAGAGAGCAATGAGCTCTCCCCTCAGCCTCCTCTTCTCCAGGATAAACACCTCCAGCTCTCTCAGCCGTTCCTCATAAGGCCTGTTCTCCAGCCCCTTCACCAGCTTCGTGGCTCTTCTCTGGACTTGCTCCACAGTCTCAACATCCTTCTTGTGCTGAGGGGCCCACAACCGAACACAGGATTCAAGGAGCGCTCTCCCCAGGGCCCAGGCCAGAGGGAGAATCACCTCCCTGGCCCTGCTGGTCACACCATTTCTGATCCAAGCCAGGATGCCCTTGGCCTTCTTGGCCACCTGGGCACACTGCTGGCTCATGGTCAGTCACTGTCGACCAACCCCCCCAGGTCCCTCTCCTCCTGGCAGTTTTCCAGCCAGGCTTCTCCCAGTCTGTAGCTCTGCATAGGGTTGTTGTGCCCCAAGTGCAGGACCCGCATTTGGCCGTGTTAAACCTCATCCCATTGGACTCAGCCCATGGATCCAGCCTGGTCAGATCCCTTTGCAGAGCCTCCCGACCCTCCAGCAGATCCACACTTCCACAGAGCTTTGTGTCATCTGCAAACATGCTCAGGGAGCCCTCGGTGCCTTCATCCAGGTCATTGATGAAGACACTGAACAGGGCTGGACCCAGCACTGAGCCCTGGGGACACCACTTGTCACTGGCCTCCAGCTGGACTTAACACCATTTCCCACCACTCTCTGGGCCCAACCATCCAGCCAGTTTTCTACCCAGGAAAGTGTGCGCCTGTCCAGGCCAGAGGGTGACAGTTTCTGCAGCAGAATGCTGTGAGAAGACCTCACAAACACGTGATACATGTGTTACAATACAAAACTCAACTCGGTGAGAAACAAGCGTTGGGGAAAGAACCCAAACAGCTTCCTACGAGCTCAGGACATCCTCAAGACATGGTCCTTAACCAACCCTTCTGGTCTCTTTTCTTAAGAGCAAGAGTAGGAAAAATGAGATGATTCAGATGATTCAAATTCCTGGGGCTGTGAATAAGTTGCGGGCACCTGGATCGCAGGGATAAAAATATGTTCCCTCTCGGAGCAGGAAAATAACAGCACGTACACACCAGAGGACACTTTCCAGCAGAAAACAAACCAGGAATGGTTGGTCCGTTCTTGGGGATCTCAGAGAAATCCTTGTGGATCTCCAAGAGTCCCAGATGTCAGCTCCACCCGAAAGGCAGAAAGGAAGGAGAAGATCCTACCTGGATCAAGCTAAAGAGTCCTCTTCTAGAGGGAGGAAGGGAAGATGGAGTTTTGGAAGTTCCTCCTCGATGTATTCAGGAGAAGCAAGTGATTTTCCATTCAGAAAGACATGTAGGTTCAGCTCTCTCAGAGAGCTTCAAACCCACCACAAAGGAGGAAGTGAAGCATAGAACGTTCTGAGCTGGAAGCGACCACAAGGATCATTGAGTCCAACTCCTACATAGGACAACTGAGGTAGAACCAGAGAATCGTAGAATGTTCTGAGTTGGAAGCGACCACAAGGATCATTGAGTCCAACTCCTACATAGGACAACTGAGGTAGAACCAGAGAATCGTAGAATGTTCTGAGTTGGAAAAGACCACAAGGATCATTGAGTCCAACTCCTACATAGGACAACTGAGGTAGAACCAGAGAATCGTAGAATGTTCTGAGTTGAAAACAACCACAAGGATCATTGAGTCCAAACCATAGAATCGTAGAATGTTCTGAGTTGGAAAAGACCACAAGGATCATTGAGTCCAACTCCTACATAGGACAACTGAGGTAGAACCAGAGAATCGTAGAATGTTCTGAGTTGAAAACAACCACAAGGATCATTGAGTCCAAACCATAGAATCGTAGAACGTTCTGAGTTGGAAGCAACCACAAAGATCATTGAGTCCAACTCCTACATAGGACAACTGAGGTAGAACCAGAGAATCGTAGAATGTTCTGAGTTGGAAGTGACCACAAGGATCATTGAGTCTGAACCATAGAATCGTAGAATGTTCTGAGTTGGAAGCAACCACAAGGATCATCGAGTCCAACTCCTATATAGAACAACTGAGGTAGAACCATAGAATCGTCAAGGTGGGAAAGGACCTCTAAGCTCTCCCAGTCCAACCACCAACACAACCCACCAGGCCTCCTAAACCATCTTCCGAATTGCCACATCTCCATGTTTTTTGAACCCCTGCAGGGATGGAGGCTCCACCACTGCCCCGAGCGGCTTCTTCCAATGCTTCAGCGCTCTTTCCTTAAGGAAATTGTTCCTATCTCCAATCTAAACCTCTCCCAATGCAAACTTGAGGCTGTTTCCTCTCATCCTGTCGCTTATTGGTTGAAGACACCAGCGCTCACCTCACCACAACCTCCTTTTAGGTAGCGTGGAATGAAAACAGAATCAACCGACCCTTGACCTGAACCCGTAAATCTGGCCCGATCCAGCACCACAACACAACCGCACGTGGGTTCCTAAAATCCCCGTGAAGTCAGCTCAAAGGAATTTACACATTACGCAAGGGGATGGTGACCTGAATGCCGCAGAAGGAGGTTCGCTCTGGCTTTCGCCCTCAATCCTAAAAGCAGCTCTTAGGGGAAGCGATTTCAAGTGCAGCTCCGAAGAACACGGTAGGGCAGGGGTTGGGTTTGCAGGGGTTAAAAGGTGGGGGTCTGCAGCACTCCAGCAAGTTCTATGCCCCCAGTAGAAGACATGTAGTCCACCTCTACCAGCGGGACATGGGGATGCATCATAGAATCACCAGGTTGGAAGAGACACATCGGATCATCAAGTCCAACCATTCCTATCAAACACTAAACCATGTCCCTCAGGACCTCGTCCACCCATCCCTTAAACACCTCCAGGGAAGGGGAATCAACCCCCTCCCTGGGCAGCCTGTTCCAATGCCCAATGAGCCTTTCTGTGAAAACCTTCCTCCTAATCTCCAGCCTAAATCTCCCCTGGTGGAGCTTGAGGCCATTCCCTCTTGTCCTGTCCCCTGTCCCTTGGGAGAAGAGCCCAGCTCCCTCCTCTCCGCAACCTCCTCTCAGGTAGTTGTAGAGAGCAATGAGGTCTCCTCTCAGCCTCCTCACCCCTCTCCAACCACAAACCACAGTCTCTGCAAATGAAAGGATGTCACCAGCAACGTAACCAACTCCAACAGCCGCTTCTCCGCAGGGAGACAACCCATAGGACAACCAAGTCACCACCAGCTCTGCACTTAAGAGGCCACCAGGGCTTCGCTGAGCTGGAGATCTGTGAGAAGGAGAACTGGGGCTCGCAGACAAACACCACAGATCCCACTCTGCCTCCACGACTGGTCTTGCTTGGGGTCCATGTCCCACCCTGAGCACAATCCTGGTGAGGTGTGATCTTGGGTTATTTGGTATCATAGAATCATAGAATCACCAGGTTGGAGAGACCCATCGGATCATCGAGTCCAACCATTCCCATCAATCACTAACCCATGTCCCTCAGGACCTCGTCTACCTGTGCCTTAAACACCTCCACGGAGGGTGAATCAATCACCTCACTGGGCAGCCTATTCCAATGCCCAATGACCCTTTCCATGAAGAACTTCCTCCTAATCTCCAGCCTAAATCTCCCCTGGTGGAGCTTGAGGCCATTCCCTCTTGTCCTGTCCCTTGGGAGAAGAGCCCAGCTCCCTCCTCTCCACAACCTCCTTTCAGGTAGTTGTAGAGAGCAATGAGGTCTCCTCTCAGCCTCCTCTTCTCCAGGCTAAACACCCTCAGCTCTCTCAGCCGCTCCTCATAAGACCTGTTCTCCAGTCCCTTCTCCAGCCCCTTCCCCAGCCTCGTCGCTTTTCTCTGGACTTGCTCACAGACAACCGAGCAGCCCCTCCTCAGGGGGCTGCGCAGGAGGAGAAGGAAGGGGAACAGGGGGGTCGTTTGCTCAGCAGCGAGTGGTTCCTGGAAGCCAGCCTGCTGCCTGCCAGCTCTCTGTCACCTCTGAGGAATGCAGGGAGGATCCAGATTGCCTCCTGAGAACTCCTCTTTCCCCCAGCAGCTCCACCACCTCCACTCTCCTCTGCTCCCTCTCCTGCCTCCACCACCTCAGCTTTCTCCTCGGCCTCTCTCCTCACCTCTCTGCCACCTCTCCTGGCTCCCCAGCTTTCCTCAACCCTTTCCCCTCTTCCGTTCTTTTCCTCCTCTGCTCACCAACCATCCCCACTCCTACTCAGGTTCCTTTTCCCGCTGCTCTCAAGCTCTGCTGAAGTCATAGAATCATAGAATCACCAGGTTGGAAGAGACCCACCGGATCGTCGAGTCCAACCATTCCCATCAAACACTAACCCATGTCCCTCTAGATCACCTCCAGTCATCCACACAATGCATTGTCCGGGAAATTCCAAAATTTCACTTAAAACCCAGGACCTCGGGAAGCCTGGTCAGGAGGAACGGACACTGCTGGTCCCAACCACACTCACAGCAAGACTATCTTCACAGGAGCACAGAACAATCAGGTTGGAAGAGACCCATTGGATCATCGAGTCCAACCATTCCTATCAAACACTAAACCATGTCCCTCAGCACCTCATCTACCTGTGCCTTAAACCCCTCCAGGGAAGGGGAATCAACCACCTCCCTGGGCAGCCTATTCCAATGACCAATGACCCTTTCTGGGAAAAACTTTCTCCTAATCTCCAGCCTAAATCTCCCCTGGTGGAGCTTGAGGCCATTCCCTCTTGGCCTGTCCCCTGTCCCTTGGCAGAAGAGCCCAGCTCCCTCCTCTCCACAACCTCCTTTCAGGTAGTTGTAGAGAGTAATGAGGTCTCCTCTCAGCCTCCTCTTCTCCAGGATAAACACCCCCAGCTCTCTCAGCCGCTCCCCATCAGGCCTGTTCTCCAGCCCCTTTGCTAGCTTCGTGGCTCTTCTCTGGACTTTCTCCAGAGCCTCAACATCCTTCTTGTGCTGAGGGGCCCACAACTGAACACAGGATTCAAGGAGCGGCCTCACCAGTGCTGAGTCCAGAGGGAGAATCACCTCCCTGGCCCTGCTGGTCACACCGTTTCTGATCCAAGCCAGGATGCCATTGGCCTTCTTGGCCACCTGGGCACACTGCTGCCTCATGTTCTGTTGGCTGTCGACCAACCCCCCCAGGTCCCTCTCCTCCTGGCAATTTTCCAGCCAGACTTCTCCCAGTCTGTAGCTCTGCATCTTGGATGGTCCAAGCCTCCATGGGCCACCAAGGTTTCATAGAATAATAGAATCACCAGGTTGGGAGAGACCCACCGCATCATCGAGTCCAACCATTCCCATCAATCACTAACCCATGTCCCTCAGCGCCTTGTCCACCCACACCTTAAACCCCTCCATGGATGGTGAATCAACCTCCTCACTGCGCAGCTTGTTCTGGTGCAGTGTGAGGAGCTGCTGAGTGGTCACCAATGGGGCTGAACCACCTTCTGCTGGTTCCTACAGCCCCAACACCATTTCTCAATCCTCCATATAACTGCATAGAAGTAACTTTCCCACTAGCAAAGGTAGAGTGAGAAGAGCATCCCCACAGGCAATCAGGTGACAGGAGAAGACAAGGAGGAGCCCAAGAAGATCCTTCTTCCATCTTGGGAGTATGATTCCTCCTCCCAGCCCCATCCCTTCTGCCGAAATGCATCGGGTTTTGTTGGAAGGTGAGGGAATAACTCACAGTTCCTTGTAGTTGGCATCGTAAAGAGTCGCCCACTTGTTCTGTTGATGCGGTTGCCACTTTATAGACTGGTAGTTGGGATCCAAGTAGGAGCCGTTCAAGCTGTCGTTGTCCTGAATGAGGCCTGTGATGAGGAGAAAAGACCAATTACAACCACTGTAACAGAAGGTCCAGCTGGTAGAATCATAGAATCACCAGCATGGAAAAGAACCACTGGAACATCGAGTCCAACTATTCCCATCAATCACTAACCCATGGCCCTCAGCACCTCGGCCACCCACACCTTAAACACCTCCAGGGAAGGGGAATCAACCCCCTCCCTGTTCCACTGACCAATCACCCTTACCATGAAGTATTTCATCCCAATGTCCATCCTGAGCCACCCCTGGTGGAGCTTGAGGCCATTCCCTCTTGGCCTATCCCCTGTCCCTTGGGAGAAGAGCCCAGTTCCCTCCTCTCCACAACCTCCTCTCTTCTCAGGCAGCTGCAAAGAGCAATGAGCTCTCCCCTCAGCCTCCTCTTCTCCAGCCTCGACACCCCCAGCTCTCTCAGACGCTCCTCTTCTTCTCCAGCCCCTTCCCCAGCTTTGTTGTTCTTCTCTGCACTCACTCTACAGCCTCAACATCCTTCTTGGACTCCAGGATTCCAGGAGCGCTCTCCCCAGAGGGAGAAGAACCTCCCTGGCCCTGCTGGCCACGCCGCCTCTCATCCAAGCCAAGATGCCCTTGGCCTTCTAGGCCACCTGGGCCCCTGCTGCCTCCTCTTCAACCAACCCCCCCCAGGTCTTAAACATAAGAGCACAAGGAAGGGATTGGCCAGTTGAAGCTGGTGGTTGCCACGTTTCCCCCTCCCAAACACGGCACCCGAGCTGGCAGCAGGCGGTTGGAGAGATGAAGGAGAAGAAAGATGAGGGGTTCCAAACCCACGTACCTGGTGAGAGTGGTCCCGGCTGGTGCCAGGGAGGTGTTTGGACTCTGTCGGGGTTGAGTGGCACGGCCCCCATCCCCGGCTCCTGTTTTATCAGCCCGTTGAGCATCTGGGCATTGAGGGTGTTGGGGGGCGACTCGGAGTGCTTCCGCTTCTTGGCAGGGTGAACTGGGAGGCTGCAGAGACCCACGGGACAGAAGGGCTGAGCAGGGGAGCGAGAGCTGGGGAGGTGACAACACCCCAGCTCCCTCAAAAAAAAAAAGCTAAGATCTCATATTAAACCCAAACCCCTCACACAAGCTCTTTGGGCACCACCACCATCTTCATAGAATCATAGAATCATAGAACAACCAGGTTGGAAGGGACCCGTCGGATCTTCTAGTCCAACCATTCCTATCAAACACTAAACCATGTCCCTCAGGACCTCATCTACCTGTGCCTTAAACACCTCCAGGGAAGGGGAATCAACCACCTCCCTGGGCAGCCTCTTCCAATGCCCAATGACCCTCTGTGTGAAGAACTTCCTCCTAATCTCCAGCCTAAATCTCTCCTGGTGGAGCTTGAGGCCATTCCCTCTTATCCTGTCCCCTGTCCCTTGGGAGAAGAGCCCAGCTCCCTCCTCTCTACACCCTCCCTTCGGGTAGTTGTAGAGAGTAATGAGGTCTCCTCTCAGCCTCCTCTTCTCTAGGCTAAACCCCCCCAGCTCTCTCAGCCGCTCGTCATAGGTTCTGTTCTCCAGCCCCTTCTCCACCTTCTCCAACCAGGCTCTGTCCACCCATCCTGTAAAGACCAGAGCACCGAGACACATCTCTGATTTCTTCTCTGTTCCCACCACCCAACCATGAGCCATGCACAGCAAACCCCTGGGAATGGTTTGGTTTGGAAGGGACCTTAAAGATCATCCAGACCAACCCCTCCCACTGGATCAGGGGCTCCAAGCCCCATCCAACCCACCCTTGAACCCCTCCAGGGATGGGGCAGCCACCCCTGCTCTGGGCAACCTGTTCCAGGGCCTCCTCATCCTCTCAGGAAAACATTTCCCCCTAAGAACTCATCTCCATCTCCCCTCTTGCAGCTCCAAACACTTCCCCTCATCCCATCCCTGATCCAGAACCCTTCTCCAGCTTTCCTGGAGCCCCTTCCAGCCCTGGAAGCTGCTCTAAGGTCTCCTCACACCCTTCTCTTCTCCAGGTTGGACAACCCCAACTCTCTCTCCTCGCACAGGAGGTTCTCCAATTCCTCAGATCATCTCCGAGGCCTCCTCTGTCCTGCTCCGACAGATCCATGTCCTTCTTGTGTTGAAGACACTTGAGGTCAACTCCACCTCGACGTCTCTCCAGCTTCATCCCACAGACCCAGGGTGTGCTCCTCAACTTGCGGTCAAACCTACTCCCGTTCCCTCATCCCCACCTCCCCAGATCCCCCGAAGCAAGTCCCAGCAGCCCCCAAAGCTCACTCTGCTCCGTGTTGCTGGAGTAGCTGGTGCAGCATCTGCGACTGCTGAGCGTGGTGGAGGTCAGGAGGCGCCATGCCCTGCCCGAGGCCGTAGGGCGGCATCAGAGGCTCGGCCTTCATGTACATGTCCCGCTGGAGGCCGGGGTAGTGAGGGGTGTGCTGGGACTGGTGAGGGTGAGGAGGAGGAGGCGGCGGCGGCGGTGGAGGACCCTGGAGGTGAGGTGGCGGAGGTGGAGGCGGAGGAGGCGGCGGAGGGTGCTCCAGGCGAGAAGGGGGAGTCATGTGGCACATGTTTTCAGGGGTCATAGTCCGGAGGAGGTGAGGATCTTGAAAGAAAGAAAGAAGGAGTTCAGAGAATCATAGAATCACCAGGTTGGAAGAGACCCATCGGATCATCGATCATCCAGTGGGATGAGGTTTAACACGGCCAAATGCCGCGTCCTGCACTTGGGGCATAACAACCCTGTGCAGAGCTACAGACTGGGAGAAGCCTGTCTAGAAAGCTGCCAGGAGGAGAGGGACCTGGGGGTGTTGGTTGCCAGCGACTGACCATGAGCCAGCAGTGTGCCCAGGTGGCCAAGAAGGCCAAGGGCATCCTGGCTTGGATCAGAAATGGTGTGACCAGCAAGGCCAGGGAGGTGATTCTCCCTCTGGACTCAGCACTGGGGAGGCTGCTCCTTGAATCCTGTGTTCAGTTGTGGGCCCCTCAGCACAAGAAGGATGTTGAGGCTCTGGAGTGAGTCCAGAGAAGAGCCACGAAGCTGGGGAAGGGGCTGGAGAACAGGTCCTACGAGGAGCGGCTGAGAGAGCTGGGGGGGTTTATCCTGGAGAAGAGGAGACTGAGAGGAGACCTCACTGCTCTCTGCAACTCCCTGAAAGGAGGTTGTAGAGAGGAGGGAGCTGGGCTCTTCTCCCAAGGGACAGGGGACAGGACAAGAGGGAATGGCCTCAAGCTCCACCAGGGGAGATTTAGGCTAGAGATTAGGAGGAAGTTTTTCACGGAAAGGGTCATTGGTCATTGGAATAGGCTGCCCAGGGAGGTGGTTGATTCCCCTTCCCTGGAGGTGTTTAAGGCACAGGTAGATGAGGTCCTGAGGGGCATGGTTTAGTGTTTGATAGGAATAGTTGGACTCGATGATCCGATGGGTCTCTTCCAACCTGGTTGTTCTATGATTCTATGATTCTCCAAAGAGAACAGAGGCAGGAACCAACCAGAAGAGACAACTCAGCGACCTGAATGCCTCCAGCTCATCGGCATCACACCTGAGGACATCTTTGGGGACACTTCTTGCTCATTTCAATTTAAACCAGAAGACGACTTTGACCTCTACATTTAAATAAACAAAACGGGACATTCAAATGTGATCCCACCTCCCTCCTCCTCTCTTTGGAATTGGATGCTAAAGCCACACCACGTTTAAGGTTGATTTGACTACATCGCTACCAAAAAATGTGGTTGGTGTGTGGAGGGGCATGCAAATCCATCTCCCTTTCTGCAGCTGCTGCGGCTTCCAGCTGGCCAGAAGCTGAGAAAAATAGGACCTCAAAGTACGTGCAGATTTTCCCAGGAAAACAGGATTGAACATCCTGGAACCGTGGGATGGGTTGGGTTGGAAGGGACCTCAAAGCTCAGGAGCTCTGATCCCCATCCAACCTGGCCTTGAGCCCGTCCAGGGATGGGGCAGCCACCCCTGCTCTGGGCAGCTCCAGGGCCTCCTCACCCTCCTCAGGTGAAGCTCAGGAGAACATTTTTTCCTGAGATATCATCTCACTCTCCCCTTTTTCAGCTTAGAATCATAGAATCATAGAATCAGCAGGTTGGAAGAGACCCATCGGATCATCGAGTCCGACCATTCCCATCAAACACTAACCCATGTCCCTCAGCACCTCAGCCACCCACAACTTAAACTCCTCCAGGGAAGGGGAATCAACCCCCTCCCTGGGCAGCCTCTCACACTGACCAATCACCCTTTTCCGTGAAAAAGCTTCCTCCTAATGTCCATCCTGAGCCTCCCCTGGTGGAGCTTGAGGCTATTCCCTCTCGGCCTGTCCCTTGGGAGAAGAGCCCAGCTCCCTCCTCTCCACAACCTCCTCTCTTCTCAGGGACTTGCAGAGAGCAAGGGGTTCTCCCCTCAGCCTCCTCTTCTCCAGCCTCAACCCCCACAGCTCTTTCAGATGCTCTTCTTCTTCTCCAGACCCTTCCCCAGCTTTGTTGTTCTCTGCACTTGCTCCACAGCCTCAACATCCTTCTTGTGCTGAGGGGCCCAGGACTGACCCCAGGATTCCAGGAGTGCTCTCCCCAGGGTCCAGGCCAGAGGGACAAGAACCTCCCTGGCCTTGCTGGCCACACCGCCTCTCATCCAAGCCAAGATGCCCTTGGCCTTCTTGGCCACCTGGGCCCCTGCTGCCTCCTCTTCAACCAACCCCCCCCAGCTCCTTCTCCTCCAGGCACTTTCCAGCCAGACTTCTCCTAGGCTGGAGCTGCTCAGGGTTGTTGTGCCCCAAGTGCTGGATCCATCATTTGGCCTCGTTAACCCTCATTAACCATTGGTCTCAGCCCATGGATCCAGCCTGCTCAGATCCCTTTGGAGTCTCCTGACCCTCCAGCAGATCCAGCTCCCACCCAGCTTCAAACTGTTCCGCTCATCCTATTCCTGCTCTCCTTGACTCCTGGAACATTTGGCTCTGGGATGTGAGGAAACTGAGGGGTGGGAAGGGTCAGTGGCTTTGCAGGTGTTTTAAGTCCAAAACAAAGCTTCTCTGCAGCCTCCTGTGGACATCATAGAGTCACTGATGTTGGAAAAGACCTCCAAGATCAGTCCAACCATCAAATCTGATGAAGCCGATAGGAACGGTTGGACTCGACGATCCGGTGGGTCTCTTCCAACCTGGTGATTCTATGATTCCGTGACTAGCAAGCCTGTTACAGACCACGGGGACACGGACGGGGACACCAGGGAAGGTCTTTGCCAGGCTGCTCCCCTAAGCCGGTGCCGCCAGCCGGCTTTGAGCCACTGGGCTGGATGGACTTTGGTCTACGAACAACCAGTTCCCGGCTGACTAATGAGGCCAAAGCTCTTGACCAGGAATCAGAAAACTCCTCCCGCTGCAAGGTCTAGAAAAGCAAAACGTGTTTAGGCAGAGCCCTCCCCTGGAAGGCTATGTGGGGCAGGGCTGCTTCCAACTGCTCTGCTCCTTCAAGTCTGAGAGACCTGGAGGTGTTTATCCTGCAGGAGGATGAGGGGAGACCTCATTGCTCTCTGCAACTACCTGAAAGGAGGTTGTGGAGAGGAGGGAGCTGGGCTCTTCTCCCAAGGGACAGGGGACAGGACAAGAGGGAATGGCCTCAAGCTCCACCAGGGGAGACTTAGGCTACACATTAGGAAAAAAAATTTCCCAGAAAGGGTCATTGGGCACTGGCAGAGGCTGCCCAGGGAGGGGGTTGAGTCCCCTTCCCTGTTGGGGTTTAAGGGATGAGTGGCCGAGGTGCTGAGGGACATGGGTTAGTGACTGATGGGAATGGTTGGACTTGATGATCCGGTGGGTCTCTTCCAACCTGGTAATTCTATGATTCTATGATACTAAAAGCCTTCTGCTGCCCACCAAGAGGTCTCAGTGCCCTCTTCCAGCACACAGCAAACTGGGTTCCTCTGCCTGTGCCCACCAGCAGGGTCCTGCTCCCAGGAGCTCCTTGTAGAGCTGTCTCAGCGTCGGCCGAGTCAAGCACTGCAGCTCCAGGGAGGTCTCCATCCTGAGGAGTTTGGGATTGAAGAGCAGCCTTGCCTTCAAGCAACGGCTGAGGTTGGCTGGTGACACCGCTGGGAGAGGATCTCCCTGCTTTTCAGCTGGGTAGAGACGGCACCGGGCCCCACCTCCCCCTTACCCAGCTCTGCTCCTGCCCTCCCGACAGCTTCCACCCGCGGAACACGGAGCAAAGTCCAGCACAAGCTCAACCACACAACCAGACAAGCAGCTTTGGCCACCGCTCGGCCCAGCTGATGGACACGGCTTCCAGCAGCCCCACAATAACCAAGAATGCCCAGAAGGACAATGGCTTTGGGGTTGGGAGAGAAGCCTTGTATCCTCCCCTGAGGAACATGTCTTGATAACAGCACCTTGTCCACTAGCACCTTAAACCCCTCCAGGGAAGGGGAATCAACCCTCCTCCCTGGGCAGCCTCTCACACTGACCAATCACCCTTTCCAGGAAATATTTCATCCTAATGTCCATCCTGACCCTCCCCTGGTGGAGCTTGAGGCCATTCCCTCTCGGCCTGTCCCCTGTCCCTTGGCAGAAGAGCCCAGCTCCCTCCTCTCCACAACCTCCTCTCTTCTCAGGGAGTTGCAGAGAGCAAGGAGCTCTCCCTTCAGCCTCCTCTTCTCCAGCCTCAACCCCCACAGCTCTCTCAGACGCTCCTCTTCTTCTCCAGACCCTTCCCCAGCTCCACTCTCTTCTCCAGACATTCTCCATCCCCTCAACATCCTTCTTGTGCTGAGGGGCCCACAACTGACCCCAGGATTCCAGGAGCGCTCTCCCCAGGGCCCAGGCCAGAGGGACAAGAACTTCCCTGGTCCTGCTGGCCACACCGGCTCTCATCCAAGCCAAGATGCCCTTGGCCTTCTTGGCCACCTGGGCCCCTGCTGCCTCCTCTTCAACCAACCCCCCCAGCTCCTTCTCCTCCAGCCACTTTCCAGCCAGACTTCTCCTAGGCTGGAGCTGCTCAGGGTTGTTGTGCCCCAAGGGCAGGATCCAACATTTGGCCTCATTAACCCTCATTAACCGTTGGTCTCAGCCCATGGATCCAGCCTGGTCAGATCCCTTTGGAGCCTCCCGACCCTCCAGCAGCTCCAGCTCCCACCCAGCTCAGTGTCACCCACAAACTTGCTCAGGGAGCACTCGATGCCTTCATCCATGTCACTGATGAAGACCTTGACCAGGGCTGGACCCAGCACTGAGCCCTGGGGACACCACTTGCCACTGGCCTCCAGCTGGAGTTCACTCCATCTCCCACCCCTCCTCCAGGCTTCTAACCGGGTTGGGGACAGCGAGTGACACATTTCCCAGACCCAGGACTCGGGCTCCGTGCTCCCAGCTCCAGGGAAAGAGCAGGTCTGGGGATCCGAGCCTTCCCTCGCGAGGCAGGAGCTGCTCTGGGGGTGCTCTCCAGAAGCTCCTCTCCTCCCCAAGCAGCTCTCCTCCTGCTCTGCCAACCCCTGGAAGCAGCTCTCCCTGTGGTGAGCAACCTGGCCTCTTTGTTATATTTAAGGAAGGGCCAGGAGGAATTCCAGGGATTTTTTTTAGCAAGATAAACAGAACTCTTGACCTTTTCCATCAGAAAAAAAAAAAAAAAACCAAAAAAAACGAGCAGAAGAGCAGGCGCTGTTCCTGGTGGGACTGGGTTGGGGCTTAGGGAAGAGGCTTCCCAGGGGGAAGGGAGGGTAGGAACAACCTCCTTTCCTCCCCAAAGAGTTTTTTCCACTGAAGAGCGGTGAAGGTCACCAGAGGAACCAACCACCGCTCGGTGGCTTGGCCAAGGGGAGCCGGGAGGGCTTTGGTAGTGCCAAGCGAGGCTCGAGCTCCCTTGGAAAAGGGCGCAAAGACCACCTGGTCGCACTGGGAGGGCGGAAAATTCCGGAGAAGAAACTTACTGCCGAACGGTGGGTTCATAGCTGCCTCCCCGAGCCGCTCTCCATCGCCGGGACACCCTCACCCTCCTCACCTCTGGCTCCGAGGGCAAGACGAGGAGGCTCCAGGGCTCCGCATCCCACCCGGTGTTGGGGGACGAACCCCACCGGTGCTCGCTTTCCCCAAGGGGGGATCCCCACTTCGCCTTCGCTCCCGTTGCCTCGCTCGCTCTCTCTTCCCACCCCCCCACCAAGAAGCTGAACAATAGGCGAAAGTCGAGGGATATTTACTAACTGATAATCTCCCCACGTATTGCAGCCGCCCGTTTTCTCCCCGGCCGATAAAAGATTTCAGAGCCAACCACTTTCCCAGAACAAAGAGGGGGAGGATGTTGGCTTTGGATTATGATTTTTTATTTTTTTTTTTTTTTTATATTACGCCTTCCCCCCTCTTCCCTTTCTCTCTTTTAAGCACTTACCGTTCACCTGCTGAGGGGAATACGCTTCCGATCCCGAGTCCGGGGGAGAGTCGGGTAAAGTGCTGCAAAGCAACGGGAAAAAGAGAAGTTAAAAAATCATTTTGACCCAACTTCCAGCACCAACCAGTAGGTTCAGGTGGAGCAAAGCAACCTCCAGGTGGAATTCCCAGCTCAGCCGTAGCCTTCCCTGCTCCTCACAGAGGTTCCCTGGAGCAGGGGCAACGGAGGATGAAATAAATTTGATGGGAATGGTTGGACTTTGATAGGAATGGTTGGACTAGAAGATCCGATGGGTCCCTTCCAACCTGGTTGTTCTATGATTCTATGAAATGAGAATCGTTTGGTGGGAAAAGACCTTGAGATCGTTGAGTCCAACCATCCCTGTCCACTCCCAAGTCAAATCCATGAGCTCATCTACCTAGCTTTTCAATCCCACCAGGGATGGGGACTCCACTGCTGCCCTGAGGAGCTTCTGAAGCGTCTGAGAACCCTCGTGGGGAAGAAATTACTCCTCAACCTGCCCTGGCACAACATGAAGCCACTTGGTGGACAACAAGTCGAAAGAAGCCAAAGAGAAACATCTTCCGTGGCCAAGAAGACCGTGTGCTTCACCACCGGTGAACGGGAGGCTTGAGGGAAGCTGGACTAGGACCTGGACTGGAAGCCCCCAGGATGGATTTTGCCTCACAGGAACCTGAGCACCACCTCAACGGGTGGCTGGATCACCCCGACTCTACTCCAGTGTTTGCTGGTATCCAACACGTGAATCATAGAATCATAGAACAACCAGGTTGGAAGAGACCCATCGGATCATCGAGTCCAACCATTCCTATCAAACACTAACCCATGTCCCTCAGGACTTCATCTACCTGTCCCTTAAACACCTCCAGGGAAGGTGACTCAACCACCTCCTTGGGCATCACCAGCTCTCAAGGTCTCCTGCTGATGAATGTGCTGCTGCGCACTTTGATTTTCATCTCTCTGACTTCAGATCATCTTCTTGTTTCACTCCCTCGATGCCAGCGCAGACCAGAGGAGGAAGAGCCCAGTCATGTTCGTAGAATCATCCAGTTCCACCTCGTGTCATGGACTCGTGACTGATCTCTTCCACCTCTCACTGGATCGGGTCACTCCAAGCCCCATCCAACCTCCGCTTGAACCCCTCCAGGGATGAGGCAGCCAGGATGATCATCTTCACGGCCTCCTCCGCACTCGCTCCAGCAGCTCCTCCCTGAGGTGAAGACTCTCTCCTCGCACAGGAGCTTCTCCAGCCCTCGCATCATCTCTGTGGCCTCCTCTGCACTCGCTCCACCAGCTCCATGTCCTCCAGAACTGGACTTAGGGCTCCAGGTGGGTCTCCCCAAGCAGAGGATCCTTCCTTCCCTGCTGCTCTCACGGCTTCGGATGCAGCTCAGGACACAGGTGGATTCTGGGCTGGGACTGCACACATTCCCAGCTCACACTGAGCTGCTTCTCCACCACGTTCTTCCCTCTGGGTCTCGAGTAAAGCTTCACGTGCACCAGCTCCTCTCTCATACCTCCACCTATCGCAGACACCACTGCACCCTCTCCATGTCCCATGTTTGAGATGGTCTCTGCCTGGACCCTTGGCCACTGCAGATGGTGCTCGTCCAGCCTGACAAGCTTCTCCCCTTCCCACCTGTCCTGAGAGAGCAGGAACCACATCTCTCCTCCTCCCAGGACTAATCGGCCGATTGAGTCCACCCACAATATGACAACCGGGTGATCCTCTCCCCTTCCACCACAGCTTGAGTACAAATCCAGCTCAGAGATCATCTTTTTTCTTCTCTTGAGTGGAAGAGACCCACCGGATCATCGAGTCCAACCATTCCTATCAATCACTAACCCATGTCCCTCAGCACCTCGGCCACCCACACCTTAAACCCCTCCAGGGAAGGGGAATCAACCCCCTCCCTGGGCAGCCTGTTCCAATGCCCAATGACCCTCTGTGTGAAAAACTTCCTCCTAATCTCCAGCCTAAATCTCCCCTGGTGGAGCTTGAGGCCATTCCCTCTTGTCCTGTCCCTTGGGAGAAGAGCCCAGCTCCCTCCTCTCTACAACCTCCTCTCAGGTAGTTGGAGAGAGCAATGAGGTCTCCTCTCAGCCTCCTCTTCTCCAGCCTAAACACCCCCAGCTCTCTCAGTTGCTCCTCATAGGGCCTGTTCTCCAGCCCCTTCACCAGCTTCGTTGCTCTTCTCTGGACTCACTCCAGAGCCTCAACATCCTTCTTGTGCTGAGGGGCCCACAATTGAACACAAGATTCAAGAAGCGGCCTCACCAGTGCTGAGTCCAGAGGGAGAAGAACCTCCCTGGCCCTGCTGGTCACACCATTTCTGATCCAAACCAGGATGCCCATGGCCTTCCTGGCCACCTGGGCACACTGCTGGCTCATGGTCAGTCGCTGTCGACCAACACCCCCAGGTCCCTCTCCTCCTGCCAGTTTTCCTGCCAGACTTCTTCCAGTCTGTAGCTCTGCTCAGGGTCGTTGTGCCCCAAGTGAAGGATGCGGCATTTGGCCGTGTTAAACCTCATCCCATTGGACTCAGCCCATGGATCCAGCCTGTTCAGGTCCCTTTGTAGAGCCTCCCTACCCTCAAACAGATCCACACTTCCACCCAGCTCAGTGTCATCTGTAAACTTGCTCAGGGAGCACTCGGTGCCTTCATCCAGGTCATTGATGAAGACATTGACCAGGGCTGGACCCAGCCCTGAGCCCTGGGGACACCACTTGTCACTGGCCTCCAGCTGGACTTAACACCATTTCCCACCACTCTCTGGGCCCTCCAGCCAACCAGTTTTCTACCCAGGAGAGCGTGCGCCTGTCCAACCTGGTGATTCTATGATTCTAACTACCCCAACACCACCAGGCTGGAGGAGCACTTGTCCCACTGTTTCCCCCCTGTTCGGTCACCCCAACCCCACTCACCCGGGTGCGTAGGAGGCCTTGGGCTCGGATTTGATTGGAGGGCCCACGTTGCTCAGGCAGTGGCCACCCAGGTAGCCCTTGGGCACCACCATGCCGTTGTTGTTGTTGCAGTTGAGGTGAGCCCCGTAGGCGGCGCCGCAGGGGTTGGCCAGGAGAGGACCATGGCGAACGGGGACCTGGCTGCTCGCGGGGGGAGGCAGGTGAAGGGAGCCGCTGGCCGCGGGGTTGGTCACACCGGGGACGGAGCCGGCGAGAGGCGCGTTGGCCGTGGTTGAGCTGGAGGGTTGAGGGTGGGCGTAGCTGGCGGAAGCAGGGATGTCAGGGAAACAGCTGAGAGAGAGAGAAGGGGACAACCTCAGCAGAGGGACAGGGAGACGAAGCTTTCCGCTCCACCCTCCCAAACCAAGCGGCAACGAGGACGGAACCACTTGGTTCTCCAGAACTTCCATGAAGCAGCATTGTGGTGGTGCCAGGGGCAGCGTCCGGGTTGCGTCCGAGCTCGGTCGCTCGGGGTTGGTGGGAACTGACGCAACCCCAGGGCTCAAACCACCCAGGACAGTGACCTCAAAGCCTGGAAGGACAGCGAGATCTTCTCCCCATGCCTCAGTTTCCAGAGCACGACAGGGAAGCTGCTTTGTCCTGTCAGTCCCAAGGATTCTGCTCCCACCCTGACTGCTCCCCAAGTCTGCTCCCTGCCTCTTGGCCTCCTCCACCCTCAGGTTGGTGCTGGGGGTCGAATCCTTCCCAAGCCCCCGGTGCTTGCTCTCCTTTCGTGGTGCCCTCAGGAGAAGAAAGACAGTGGGTAGAAGAGACTAGGGAAGTCCAAAGGCAAGAAGTCATGAAGAGACATAAATAATCACAGAATAGAATCACAGAACAACCAGGTTGGAAGGGACCCATCGGATCTTCTAGTCCAACCATTCCTATCAAAATATCAAATATCAATATCAAAATATCAAAATAAGAAGCGGAAACGAGTACAGGAGGACTCCAGGAGGGACAGAGGGTGCACAGTGGCTTTAAAATGATTCCTCCACCTAGAAATTTCTCAACGTCTCTTCACGGAAACCAACCACAAGAACAAGGCGAAGGAAGAACTTACATATCTGGCGAGTCCTCCTTGCTGATGTACTCCTCCAGGATGCTGGTGTCGATGTTCGAGGGTTCCAGAGCTCCATTAATGTCGTGGCCTGCGGGGAAAGAGGAGGTGGAACTGTGAATCGGGAGAAGGACACGCAAAGTCCTCGTTTTGCAGATGAGAAGCACCATCAGACCTTTGTAGAGTTAAGAAACCGCAGATCTGTCAGTCTGAGGATCTCCACACCTGTCAGCATCTCAGTGTAAAAGCAGAGACAGGGTGTGTGGGACCAGACAGGGTGGGATGTGGGCACCAGACAGGGTGGTGACACCACTTGGGATGTTGGACGCAGCGTTGGAGCTCACCTACAGCAATTTATAGAATCATAGAATCACCAGGTTGGAAGAGACCCATCGGATCATCGAGTCCAACTATTCCTATCAAACACTAAACCATGTCCCTCAATACCTCATCTACCTGTGCCTCAAACCCCTCCAGGGAAGGTGAATCAACCACCAACCTGGGCAGCCTATTCCAATGCCCAATGACCCTCTGTGTGAAAAACTTCCTCCTAATCTCCAGCCTAAATCTCCCCTGGCGGAGCTTGAGGCCATTCCCTCTTGTCCTGTCCCCTGTCCCTTGGGAAAAGAGCCCAGCTCCCTCCTCTCCACAACCACCTTTCAGGTAGTTGGAGAGAGTAATGAGGTCTCCTCTCAGCCTCCCCTTCTCCAGGATAAACCCCCCCAGCTCTCTCAGACGCTCCTCATAGGTTCTGTTCTCCAGCCCCTTCACCAGCTTCATGGCTCTTCTCTGGACTCGCTCCAGAGCCTCAACATCCTTCTTGTGCTGAGGGGCCCACAACTGGACACAGGATTCAAGGAGCAGCCTCCCCAGTGCTGAGTCCAGAGGGAGAAGAACCTCCCTGGCCCTGCTGGTCACACCATTTCTGATCCAAGCCAGGATGCCCTTGGCCTTCTTGGCCACCTGGGCACACTGCTGCCTCATGGTCAGTCGCTGTCGACCAACACCCAAAGGTCCCTCTCCTCCTGGCAGTTTTCCTGCCAGGCTTCTCCCAGTCTGTAGCTCTGCTCAGGGTTGTTGTGCCCCAAGTGCAGGATGCAGCATTTGGCCGTGTTAAACCTCATCCCATTGGACTCAGCCCATGGATCCAGCCTGTTCAGATCCCTTTGCAGAGCCTCCCGACCCTCCAGCAGATCCACACTTCCACCCAGCTTTGTGTCATCTGCAAACTTGCTAAGGGACTTCCCAGGACCAGCCCTGGGACACGTGGAAGAAGGGAGAGCATGGGGTCCAGCTCGAGAGACGTGGCTCCACAGAGCAGGAGAGCCCAACCACCACCAACCTGGCTCTGAAGTGGCCTGAAGAGCATGGTCAGCAAAGCTGCGTGAGCTGCTGGCCTCGCTGGGGATGGTGGTGGCCACGGGAGAGAGAGAGAGATCCTCATAGAGGCAGGTGCTCTGGGAAGGCTGGTGGCTTCCCTTTAGACCCTGGTCTCTACTTTGCTGAATCAAAGAATCACCAGGTTGGAAGAGACCCACCGGATCACAGAGTCCAACCATTCCCATCAATCCATGGCCCTCAGCACCTCGTCCACCCTCCACGAGAAGGTGACTCAACCCCTTCCCTGGGCAGCCCTGGAGTTTCTCCACCGCCGCCCTGACAGCTCTGGATCAGCTCCCGAGCCCGCAGGAGCTCTCCTCCCTTCTCCTCTCCCACCAGGCAAGCAGTGGACATCCCTCTCCTTCCTCCCGGCGAGCTCCTCCTCCTCCTCCTCCCTTCTCCAGTTCTTGGGAAGTCGGGTTTTGTTGACAGAAACTGCTTTCTTTATCTCTCTCTCTCCGAAGTGGGAGTCTCCAGCCCTCTGGGGTCGGTGCCAACCCCTCGGTGCCAAAGCAAGTGGAAGAGAAGACCCAGCTCTCCACCCCGAGCTCAGATAACGAAGATGTCCTTCCCTCCACCTTAAAGCACTGACCTCCCTCAACCAGGAGAAGACCTGACCCCTGGCTCCCCCCACCCCCTGACAGCCTGTGGGGCCGGGAAAGGTCACCCGCTGACCCGCAAAGCCCAACGTGGAGGGTTTCAGAGCCTCCTTGGCCAAGAGCCGCTCTCCCCACGGCAAATCCTCTTCGTACCACAACAAGAAAATGGGGAGAAATAAATCCAGGCAGGAATTCCATTCCAGGGAGTCCATGAGGGACTTCTCCCTGGAGAGAAGGGGTCAGGGGCAAAACCTGGGGAGCTGTTCTCTTGGGAGACATCTCACTCTTCGTGCACCATGAGCTTCTAGAGCAGAGCCCAGGACCTCAGGGAGAAGGTGGTGATGCTCTTCCATGGAAATCTCTTCCATGGAAATGCTCTTCCATGGAGATGCTCTTGCTAGGAAAGGAGGCGGCCAGAGGAGGAACACATCATGAGAGAGATAGAGAGAGAGAGAGAGAGAGAGAGAGAGAGAGAGAGAGAGAGAGAATCTCCCCAATCACCTCTTCCAACCTGGTTGTTCTATGATTCTATGAATCACCAATCAGAGAATC
The DNA here is from genome assembly GCA_033558105.1 of Coccyzus lansbergi. NCBI lineage: Eukaryota > Metazoa > Chordata > Aves > Cuculiformes > Coccyzidae > Coccyzus > Coccyzus lansbergi. Next base: position 65,366 of record JAUMJK010001554.1, on the reverse strand, counting down.
ACCACCACGTCCCTCTGTCCCATCAGAGAATCACCAGGTTGGAGAAGACCCACCGGATCATCGAGTCCAACCATTCCCACTAAATGCTAAACCATGTCCCTCAGCACCTCGTCCACCTGTCCCTTAAACCCCTCCAGGGAAGGGGAATCAACCACCTCCCTGGGAAGCCGACTCAACCACCTCCCTGGGCAGCCTATTCCAATGCCCAATGACCCTCTGTGTGAAAAACTTCCTCCTCATCTCCAAACTAAATCTCCCGTGGTGGAGCTTGAAGCCATTCCCTCTTGTCCTGTCCCCTGGCACTTGGGAGAAGAGCCCAGCTCCCTCCTCTCCACAACCTCCTTTCAGGGAGTTCTAGAGAGTAATGAGGTCTCCTCTCAGCCTCCTCTTCTCCAGCCTCAACCCCCCCAGCTCTCTCAGCCGCTCCTCATAAGTCCTGTTCTCCAGCCCCTTCACCAGCCTCTCGTGGCTCTTCTCTGGACTCTCTCCAGAGCCTCAACATCCTTCTTGTGCTGAGGGGCCCACAACTGAACACAGGATTCAAGGAGCAGCCTCACCAGTGCTGAGTCCAGAGGGAGAATCACCTCCCTGGCCCTGCTGGTCACAACATTTCTAATCCAAGCCAGGATGCCCTTGGCCTTCTTGGCCACCTGGGCACACTGCTGCCTCATGGTCAGTCGCTGTCAACCAACCCCCCCAGGTCCCTCTCCTCCTGGCAGTTTTCCAGCCAGGCTTCTCCCAGTCTGTAGCTCTGCTCAGGGTTGTTGTGCCCCAAGTAAAGGATGCGCCATTTGGCCGTGTTAAACCTCATCCCATTGGACTCAGCCCATGGATCCAGCCTGTTTAGGTCGCTTTGCAGAGCCTCCCGACCCTCCAGCAGATCCACACTTCCACACAGCTCTGTGTCATCTGCAAACTTGCTCAGGGAGCACTTGATGCCTTCATCCAGGTCATTGATGAAGACCTTGAAAGGAAAGGCCGAGAGGCCCTCAAGAGCCAGCGGCACTCTGGGCTTCTCCATTTCCCTGCTCCCCCGAATCCAAAGTCACCTTGAGGAGCCGAGTCCCTCGCGGAGGGTGAGATAAGCAGCGTGACGCGAGGGGTGGGTCGGCTGCTGGAGTCGGAAGGCGATGTCAACCATGGTGGAGATGAGAAAAGGCAACGGGAAGGCAAAATAAAGGGCTTTCTCCTCTGCTTGGGGACAGGGACGTGGCGCCAGGGCGAGACGGGGATGGCAAGCAGGGGGTCTCGCTGGCCAAGGAATGTCCCACCGCCTGGGGCTTCCACCCAAAGCCAGCTTAGGTGATTAATTAAAAGCTAATACTTTTCCAGAGAGTCACGAGCTCCTAACAATGCGCCCTCCGCCCCCTTCTCTCCAAAGGAGGGATTAGCCGTCAAGGAGGGACCTTGGGAAGCTCAAGACCCACAGGGCTCCGCACGAGAGGGACTCTCACCGACTCTCCTTGTCCCAGAAAGAAAAGAGATGGAGGAGCCAAGAGAAGCTCCTCTCAGGGGTCAAAGAGCAGCAAACCACCTTGGTGTCCACCTGCCCTGGGATCTGCAACTCTATCAGAGTCACAGAGTGGTTTGGGTCGGAAGGGACACCAAGACCAAGTCCTTCAGCCACGACTCACCCCCTGTCCTGTCCCCTTCTTGGCCCCAAAGCCACCAGGTCCCTCTGTCCTGTCCCCTTCTTGGCTCCAAACCCACCAGGTCCCTCTGTCCTGTCCCCTTCTTGGCTCCAAACCCTTCTGGTCCCTACGTCCTGTCCTTCTCTTGGCCCCAAACCCACCAGGTCTCTCTGTCCTGTCCTCCTCTCGGCCACAAACCCACCTGGTCCCTACGTCCTGTCCTCCTCTTGGCCCCAAACCCACCAGGTCCCTCTGTCCTGTCCTCCTCATGGCTACAAACCCACCACGTCCCTCTGTCCTGTCCCCCTCTCGGCTCCAAACCCACCAGGTCCCTCTGTCCTGTCCTCCTCTTAGCTCCAAACCCACCTGGTCCATACGCCCTGTCCCCATCTTGGCCCCAAACCCACCAGGTCCCTCTGTCCTGTCCCCTTCTTGGCCCCAAACCTACCAGGTCCCTCTGTCCTGTCCTCCTCATGGCTCCAAACCCACCACGTCCCTACGTCCTGTCCTCCTCTTAGCTCCAAACCCACCTGGTCCATACGCCCTGTCCCCATCTTGGCCCCAAACTCACTAGGTCCCTCTGTCCTATCCCCCTCTTGACCCCAAACCCCCCCAGATCCCAAGGAGATGAGCAGATCCTCCAAAAGTAAACTTCTCCTGACGAACGAACGAGAAGATCTGAAGCCCCACATCACCCGCCTTGGGAGCCGAGCACGGGCGAGCGGAGGCCCCCCCGGAACGTGTGAGAATGTCAGGAATCCCAATGTTTGGACTGGTTTGCTCTGCCTTCCCCAAACCTCCGACCACGATGATCGTCCAAACACCATCTCCATCCAAACAGACCAAACCTCCGGGCGCGATCACCATCCAAACGCAATCCCCAACCCAACGGAGGCGCTTCCCGCGCCGCTGGCTTCTCCCCTGGGGCCCAACTTTGTCCCTCTTGGGGACATCCATCTCCAAGAACCTGCTCCCCGTCCCCTTTCCCTCTGCTCATCCACCTCCCACGAGAGACGGGAAAGAGTTAACGGCGTCTGGAGTCGTCATATTTACAGGTCTGAGAGATTAAAAGCAGAATTTCGCTCTCGAGTGAGAGGCCGATAAGTTGATGGTATTTCTATTTATAACAGGCCCTCCCCCTCCTCCTCCTCCTCCTCCTCTTGCTCTGTTGCCTGTCTCCTAATCACCCATAATCCTCCCTGGGTCACCTGGGGGTGGGAGGAAGGCAACGAGCTCAAGAACTTCATCCTGGGATGCGCTAACAAGAAGCAGATGTGGGAAGCTGGAGATGACGAGGAGGTTAAGGGGCTGGGGAGCATCAGGAGAGAATGGGAGGACACCAGGGATGAGGAGGAAGAGGAGATGGGGAAGCCAAGCCCAGAGCATCCCCATGGAGAGGGTGGATTTTTGGTCTGGGGGTTCATGGACGCGATTGGGGTTAGAATTAAAGTCATAGAATCGTAGAATCGCTAGGTTGGAAAGGACCCACCGGGTGGATCATGGAGTCCAACCCTCGTTGGGATTGGAAATAAATGAGAATTAAAGTCCTGCGTAAAAAGTCCAACATGGTTGGACTCGATGATCAGATGGGTCTCTTCCAACCTGGTTGTTCTATGATTCTATGAAATTGGTCGGTGCCATCTCAGCCCTGGCTGCTTCCAAAAATAGACAGTACAGCGATGGCTGCTCCGATAATCATAGACTCATGGGATGGGTTGGGTTGGAAGGGACCTCAAAGCTCATCCAGTTCCATCCAAGACACCTCCCGCTGGATCAGGGGCTCCAAGCCCCATCCAACCTGCCCTTGAACATCTCCAGGGATGGGGCAGCCACCCCTGCTCTGGGCAACCTGTTTCAGGGCCTCCTCACCCTCACAGCAAAACATTTCTCAACAAGATCTCATCTCCATCTCCCCTCTTGCAGCTCCAAACCCTTCCCCTCATCCCATCCCTGATCCAGAGCCCCTCTCCAGCTTTCCCAGAGCCCCTTCCAGCCCTGGAAGCTGCTCTAAGGTCTCCACACACCCTTCTCTTCTCCAGCCTCAACAACCTCAACTCTCTCCTCACACAGGAGCTTCTCCAGCCCTTGGATCATCTCCGTGGCCTCCTCTGCCCTCACTCCAGCAACTCTGTGTCCTCACCCTTGTTTCCTGAGGGACATGGTTTAGTGTCTGATGGGAATGGTTGGACTCGATGATCCGATGGGTCTCTTCCAACCTGATTGTTCTATGATTCTATGATTCTCCACAACACTTGAAGAGCGGTAGACGCCACCAGCTGCAGCTCTGCCCTGTGTTCCCTTCAGATGGGACAAGGAGCATCACAGCAGCCAAGCCTCCTGTCCCACTACCAGCTCAGCTGTGATGGGGACAAGCATCTGGGGGTTCGGAGGAGCCTGGGTTGCAGCACAACCAGGAGAGGGAGCAGCCTTCTGCTTTGAAGCCCTCAATAGACCAGGTCCATCACCTCTCTCTGTGGAAACTTCACCTGGAAGCTTCATAGACTCACGGAATCACCAGGTTGGAAGAGACCCACCGGATCATCGAGTCCAACCATTCCCATCAAACACTAACCCATGTCCCTCAGCACCTTGGCCACCCACACCTTAAACCCCTCCAGGGAAGGGGAATCAACCACCAACCTGGGCAGCCTCTTCCACTGACCAATCACCCTTTCTGTGAAGAATTTTTTCCTAATGTCCATCCTGACCCTCCCCTGGTGGAGCTTGAGGCCATTCCCTCTTGGCCTGTCCCTTGGCAGAAGAGCCCAGCTCCCTCCTCTCCACAACCTCCTCTCTTCTCAGGGAGTTGCAGAGAGCAAGGAGCTCTCCCCTCAGCCTCCTCTTCTCCAGCCTCAACACCCCCAGGTCCCTCAGTGCAGGTGGCTGGAGAGCAGGTAGCTTTTGGGACAGTCCTCCAGCTGCTCACTGCAACCAGGAAAGCACATCCCAAAGAGCTCCACTTGGAGAGGGCTTATGGGGAAACCGAGGCACGGAGCACCCTGCGGACAAAACCACGGCTGAACATAGAATCATAGAACAACCAGGTTGGAAGAGACCCATCGGATCATCGAGTCCAACCACTCCTATCAATAACAAATATCCAGCAGGTGGAACAGGAGATCCCGGGAGCTCCTGGTTGATGGTCCCGCACAGCAAGGGGAGGTGTCACCTAGAGGTTGGTGGGACACAGGGAGAGCAGAACCAACACGTTATGGTTGGACTCGATGATCCGGTGGGTCTCCTCCAACCTGGTGATTCTATGATTCTATCATCCACCCTCAGCGAAGGCTGCTGAGCCTCAAGCCCCACCAGCCACGACGTTGGTGGATGAGGTTTGGAGCCCCCGTCCCGGCGCTGAGCACGTTCTTGCGCGAGAGGTTGTGCAATCGGCAACCAGGCTGCCGCATCGGCACATTCCCAGGCCCTTGCGCCGCTCAGCACCCCCTTCTGCTCCCTCCTCTGTTTATCCTTCGGTCTTGGCCGATTGGCTGCCGGCCTGGCCGCGAGCACCAGGAATCCGTGCCACGGCCGCCTAACCAAACACCGCCTAAGCCTGGGGAGCCGTGGGGCTGCTGCCCAGCTCCACTTCAGCTTCTCCACCAGAGCCCGAAAAGCACCCAACGCGACAGCCCTGCCTGGAAGGGGACACGGCGAGGAGCCACCGCAAAATTCTGTCCCCATCTAGAGATCTGGGCTACGCATCTGCCAGCTGGGAAGCTCCAGCCATGGGGAGAGAGGTCCCTGCATAAGGGACAGTGAGATGACATCCCCCATCATTCCATGTGCCCAACCTTGAGAGGCTCAGAGCGTATAGAGAGGTGGAAACATCTCTTCATCACTCCATGTGCCCAACCTTAGGATGCTCAGAGCAGATGGAGAGGTGGAAACATCTCCCCATCACCCCATGTGCCAAATCTTAGGATGTCCAGAGCATATGGAGAGGTAGAAACATCTCCCCATCAACTCCATGTGCCCAATCTTAGGATGCTCAGAGCACATGGAGAGGTGGAAATGTCTCCTCATTGTCCCATGTGCCCAATCTTAGGATGCTCAGAGCATATGGAAGGGTTGAAACATCTCCCCATCACTCCATGGCCCAACCCAGGGCTGTCCAGAGCACATGGAGAGGTGGAAACATCTCCCCATCGCTCCACGTGCCCAACCTTAGGATGCTCAGAGCATATGGAGAGGTGGAAATGTCTCCTCATTGTCCCATGTGCCCAACCTTGGGCTGCCCAGAGCACATGGAGTGGTGGAAACATCTCCCCATCACTCCATGTGCCAAATCCTAGGATGCTCAGAGCACATGGAGAGGTGGAAACATCTCCCCATCACTCCATGTGCCCAATCTTAGGATGCTCAGAGCACATGGAGAGGTGGAAACCTCTCTCCATCACTCCTTGTGCCCAATCTCAGGATGCTCAGAGCATATGGAAGGGTAGAAACATCTCTCCATCACTCCATGGTCCAACCCAGGGCTGTCCAGAGCACATGGAGAGGTGGAAACATCTCCCCATCGCTCCACGTGCCCAACCTTAGGATGCTCAGAGCATATGGAGAGGTGGAAATGTCTCCTCATTGTCCCATGTGCCCAACCCAGGGCTTGCCCAGAGCACATGGAGGGCCCCTGCCTCCCCGCAGCTATCAGCCCAGCATTCCTCCTTAATTAATGCTCTTTATTACCTGACTGTAACGATAACCAGTCCCTCCCAGCAGAAGTGGCTCCTGTAACCCGAGTGGGACGCCGAGCCAGACCACCCCCCTCCCCACCATCTTCCCGAAAGGAGCTCCGGGACCACCCCAGAGCCAAGCCCTGCTTGTCGGAGGCACCGAAAGGGGCTTCCTCAGCCCTGAACCACCACATGGTTCCTCTGTGGATGAACCATGGAGGTTCTCATGCCAACCCCTCCATCATCTTCCTCCAACCTCTCTAGGACTGCCTAAAGGCAGCTTCTTGGCGTCAACTGCTTGAGGTCAACCATCTCCATCTCATCCAAAGCTGATGGAGCTACACTGAGCTACCCCCAGTTGGCTCCTCAACTCCTGAACCCTCTCGATGAGCATTCTCAGTCGCATCAGGACACCTTTCTCCTGCACACGCACCCAAACGCGGCTTGTGTCCCTTCCCATCACAAAAAGTAGGGCCGTCCCAGCCAAAGCCACCGCCCTGAGGACGTTCCCTTGTCACCAAGGTCAGCCCTGCCCCTCCAGCCTGTGCATCCCCAGTTGGTGCTGGAGAGGACACCCCAAGAGCCACAGTCACACCAGAAACACAGCCAAGGCTGAGCTGTGGGTGTCCACGGGACAAGATCACGGGGAGAACATCAACCTTGGAGCTAAGGAGATGAGGGTTCATGGGAAGTTAAGAACTTGTGGGCTCCTGGAAGCTTAATACGGGTGGTAGATACCTGAAAATACCTAATGGAGCAACTGAGAGGGACTTGGAACGTGGATAGAATCATAGAATCATAGAACAACCAGGTTGGAAGGGACCCATCGGATCTTCTAGTCCAACCCTTCCTATCAAAATACACACCTCTTCCCAACACCTTCTCCACGGAGAGGTCAATAGTGCCTCCAGCCCAGCTCTACCCCCTATTCCATGACACTTTCCTTTTGCTATCGCTGCTCCCAGGCAGCATCCGTCCTCTCCCGTCAAACCCAACCACCATCCTTGTGCTGCTGAGAGGAGAAACTATCCCTCACCAGGTAGGAAAGGATGTGGAGAAGGTGGCGCACGAGGAATGACTCGCACGTTCCCAGTGACCTCTTCTCATGGAGCAGAGATGGCTCACGCATTCCCACTGACCTCTCCTTGACTAAAGTCCTTACTTTAGGATGTTTTTATCATCATCAAACCTCTCAGGTGAGGACTTAAAAGCCCTTCTCCTGTGTCAGTATCTGAGCCTGATGGTTCCTGTTACTCAGCCCCATTTCCCATCACGAGTAACCACGTTACTGACCTGTCTAGGTCCTGTACAGTCCCCACCATCTCTTTTATTACTGATTTACCTAGAAAACCTCCGTGTCCTCCAAGCCCTGTCAGCCAGGACCTCTCTGGACTTCATTATAACCTTTATCACTTCATAGGGAGGGGGTTGAGTCACCTTCCCTGGAGGGGTTTGGGGGATGAGTGGACGAGGTGCTGAGGGACATGGGTTAGTGATTGATGGGAATGGTTGGACTTGATGACCCGGTGGGTCTCTTCCAACCTGGTGATTCTATGATTCTATGAATGGAGACATTTACCACCGCAAGTGAAAGGCATCATGGGGGGTCCAGTGGCCAAGAAGACTCTGGAGCAACAACGTGGCTGAAGAGCGAACCGGATCATCAGATCATTGAGTCCAACCATTCCTATCAAACACTAAACCATGTCCAGACTAAACAATAAACCACTAAACCAGAGGAACAGAGCTGACCTAAGCACTTCCAGATAAGCTGGAAAGTGTCCCTAACCCTTAATCGTGTCCAGCTCACACCAGCACATCCATAGAATCACAGAATGGGTTGGAAGGGACCTCAAAGCACATCCAGTTCCAACCCCAGGGGACACCTCCCGCTGGATTGGGGGCTCCAAGCCCCATCCAACCTGACCTTGAACCCCTCCAGGGATGGGGCAGCCACCACTGCTCTGGGCAACCCTCCCAGCAAAATATTTCTCTCCAAGACCTCACCTCAATCTCCCCTCTTTCCATAGAACCATAGAACAACCAGGTTGGAAGAGACCCATCGGATCATCGTATCCAACCATTTCTATCAAACACTAACCCATGTCCCTCAGGACCTCATCCACCTGTGCCTTAAACACCTCCAGGGAAGGCGAATCAACCACCTCCCTGGGCAGCCTATTCCAATGCCCAATGACCCTTTCCGTGAAAAACTTCCTCCTAATCTCTAGCCTAAACCTCCCCTGGTGGAGCTTGATTGCCTACCTCCCCTCATCCCATCCCGTTACCCCTCTGGACCCTCCCGAGTCCCTTCTCCTTCCGGCTCCTCCGCCCTTGTCCAGGCCCTCCCTCCGCCCTTGCCAGCTGTGAACCTTGGCATGGATAGAGCCATTGTCCTCTGGGCACGGAGGGCGAGGAGGAGGAGGGGAAGGTGTGAGGGGGGGACACAGTGGAGCGTTTGTGTCGTGTCCCCGCGGCCGTCAATGCCCTGCTTGTCCATTCATGCCCTAAGATGGCAGGAACAGCAGAGCCCGCACAAGCGACGCCGTTTTGTGGGGTCCAAGGTGCCCGCCCAGGGGGGCACATTGCCCTGTTTGTTTGGAGGCCAGAGAGGCACAAGACAACGGCTTTATCTCCCTCTCTGGACTGAGGGTGCTGAAGAGCTGCCAGGGGGGGAGACGACCGCAGCAGAGAAGGTCGCTTCATCTGGGCATCGTCCTCCGAGCTCAGGAGGAACGAGGCACGAGGTGAAGGGGCTGGAGAAGAAGAGGAGCGGCCGAGAGAGCTGGAGGGGTTGAGGCTGGAGAAGAGGAGGTTGAGGAGAGAGCTCCTTGCTCTCTGCAACGCCCTGAGAAGAGAGGAGGTTGTGGAGAGGAGGGAGCTGGGCTCTTCTCCCAAGGGACAGGGGACAGGCCGAGAGGGAATGGCCTCAAGCTCCACCAGGGGAGCTTCAAGCTGAACATTAAGAAAAAATCTTTCCTGGAAAGGGTGATTGGTCAGTGGGAGAGTCAGCCCAGGGAGGTGGTTGATTCCCTTCCCTGGAGGTGTTTAAGGTGTGGGTGGCCGAGGTGCTGAGGGACATGAGTTAGTGATTGATGGGAATGGTTGGACTCCATGATCCGGTGGGTCTCTTCCAACCTGGTGATTCTACGATTCACCCTGAAGTCCTCGCACCTCCATTCTCCAACTCAAGAGGAAAGACGGGAAAGGCTTTCCAAGCACAACCTCCAGATCACAGAATCAGAGAATCACCAGGTTGGAAGAGACCCACCGGATCATGGAGTCCAACCATTCCCATCAAGCACTAACCCATGTCCCTCAGCACCTCATCCACCCACACCTCAAACCCCTCCAGGGAAGGGGACTCGAGGACACCTCCCACTGGATCAGGGGCTCCAAGCCCCATCCAACCAGCCCTTGAACCCCTCGAGGGATGGAGCAGCCACCACTGCTCTGGGCAACCTATTCCAGGGCCTCCCCACCCTCTCAAGAAAACATTTCCCCCTAAGATCTCATCTCCATCTCCCCTCTTGCAGTTCCAAACCTTTCCCCTCATCCCATCCCTGCTCCAGAGCCCCTCCCCAGCTTTCCTGGAGCCCCTTTCAGCCCTGGAAGCTGCTCTAAGGTCTCCCCACACCTTTCTCTTCTCCAGCCTCAACAACCCCAACTCTCTCCTTGCACAGGAGCTTCTCCAGCCCTCAGATCATCTCCGTGGCCTCCTCTTCACTCTCTCCAGCAGCTCCATGTCCTCCTTGTGCTGAGGACTCCAGAACTAGATGCACTAACAACAACAACAAAACCCCAAACAAGTCACAAGGCAGCAAAAATAATTATTTAAACCAAAATAAATCATAGAATCATAGAACAACCAGGTTGGAAGGGACCCATCGGATCATCGAGTCCAACCATTGCTATCAAAATCGATAGGGCTTCCGAGCTTGTGGCTCCTGGAAAGGCTCTTAGGAAATTGGGAGATCACAGGCCACTCTGGAGACCCTTCTCAGCCTAAGACGTGAACACCACACACACACAGGACTTGGAGCTGAGCTACCTCTCCTGGAAAACCCCCACAGCACCAACCAATCCTTCGGCAGGAAGATGTGGACATGGGTTAGCGTTTGCTAGGAATGGTTGGACTCCATGATCCGATGGGTCTCTTCCAGCCTGGTTGTTCTATGATTCTATATGATTAATAATCAAAACCAGCAACAAACCCCAAGCACACCGGCAGCCAAGCATCTCCTGGAACACCACGTCCACATCGGGCATCATGTTCCCTCCCGTCTAAAAGTGGGAGGCAACCAGGTCTCTCCCGGCCACTTTGGACAGTCTCCAGAGACGAGCGAGAGGACGAAGGCAAGAGCTGGTTATCTAGATGGGGCTCCTGCCAGGGCTTGGCGAGGAGCATCACGGCTTTTGTGCAACCAGCACTGAACTTTCACAAGGAGGAGAGTCAGGTCACCGGGCTCTCAACTTTCTTCTTCCTCGGCTTTGCTCTCGGCTCTGGGGGTGGGGGGGTTGAGGCTGGAGAAGAGGAGGCTGAGGGGAGAGCTCCTTGCTCTCTGCAAGTCCTTGAGAAGAGAGGAGGTTGTGGAGAGGAGGGAGCTGGGCTCTTCTCCCAGGGGACAGGACGAGAGGGAATGGCCTCAAGCTCCACCAGGGGAGGCTCAGGATGGACATCAGGAAAAAATTCTTCACTGAAAGGGTCATTGGGCAGTGGAACAGGCTGCCCAGGGAGGTGGTTGACTCGCATTCCCTGGAGGGATTTAAGGTGTGGGTGGACGACCTGCTGAGGGATGTGGGTTAGTGATTGATGGGAATGGTTGGACTCAATGATCCGATGGGTCTCTTCCAACCTGGTTGTTCTATGAGTCTATGATTTGCTCCAGAATCGCCTCCTGCAAAACTCGCAGAGGTCACCCAAACCTTCTTACACGATTGGGTTTCATAGAACCATAGAATCATAGACTGGGTTGGGTTGGAAGGGACCTCCAACCCAGCCAGTTCCAACGCCCGGGGACACCTCCCGCTGGATCAGGGGCTCCAAGCCCCATCCAACCTGGTCTTGAACCTCTCCAGGGATGGGGCAGCCACTACTGCTCTGGGCAACCTATTCCAGGGCCTCCTCACCCTCACAGCAAAACATTTCTCAACAAGATCTCATCTCCATCTCTCCTCTTGGAGCTCAAAACTGTTCCACTCATCCCATCCCTGCTCCAGAGCCCCTCCCCAGCTTTCCTGGAGCTCCTTTCAGCCCTGGAAGCTGCTCTAAGGTCTCCCCACAGCCTTCTCCTCTCCAGCCTCAACAACCCCAACTGTCTCCTCGCACAGGAGCTTCTCCAGCCCTCACGTCATCTCCGTGGCCTCCTCTGCCCTCGCTCCAGCAGCTCCGTGTCCTCCCTGTGCTGCGGATCCACAACTGGACACGGTAACAAAAAAAAAAAACCCCAAGTCACAACACAGCAAAAACAATTATTTAAAATAAAATCAATCACTGCCACGCTGGCTCTTTCCGTGCAGCCTCCCAGACTTCAACTGAGCTATTTTTTTTTTTTTTAATTTTTTTTCAACTAAAACCTTGTTGTTTGCATTTTCTGCCTAACCGTGAGCTGTCCTCCTGCCCCTTCCCATAGTTTCCTGCGCCAGGGATTTAACTCTCTGGGTGTTCTGGGGCTGGCTTCAAAGCCACCTGCTTCTCTGGAGCTTTTTGAACCAAGAAGGCGCTTGGCACGCGGCTCCGGGAGGCCACACGGGGAGGAGAAGATGAGGAGGTCGCCCTAGTTGCTGAGGAGGTGGGAGGCACTGACTGCACACGTTGTCCTCCCAAGCACAACAACTCCTCGGGCTCTGGATGTGGAGAACGTGTTGCCTCTACACATCCGACATGGGGAAGGAATTACTGGGATTGAAATAAGAATCATGGAATTGCTCAGGTTGGAAAGGACCTCTAAGCTCATCCAGTCCAAAGCAGGATAAAGCTCACAGCAGCACTGCCCGAGCTCCAGGCGCAGAAAGCCAAGGGATGGCTGGAGATGGGCAAGACCTTCTCACAAATGACCGAGCGCAGAGGAGATCAGAGAATCATAGAATCACCAGGTGGGAAGAGACCCACCGGATCATGGAGTCCAACCATTCCCATCAATCACTAGCCCATGTCCTTCAGCACCTCAGCCACCCACACCTTAAACACCTCCAGGGAAGGGGAATCAACCCTCCTCCCTGTTCCACTGACCAAACACCTTTTCCATGAAATGTTTTTAACTCATGTCCAGCTTGACCCTCCCCTGGTGGAGCTTGAGGCCATTCCCTCTCGGCCTGTTCCTTGGCAGAAGAGCCCAGCTCCCTCCTCTCCACAACCTCCTCTCTTCTCAGGGACTTGCAGAGAGCAAGGAGCTCTCCCCTCAGCCTCCTCTTCTCCAGCCTCAACCTCCCCAGCTCTCTCAGACGCTCCTCTTCTTCTCCAGACCCTTCCCCAGCTTCCTTGCTCTTCTCTGCACTCACTCCACAGCCTCAACATCCTTCTGGTGCTGAGGGGCCCACAACTGACCCCAGGATTCCAGGAAGCGCTCTCCCCAGGGCCCAGGCCAGAGGGACAAGAACCTCCCTGGCCCTGCTGGCCACGCCGCCTCTCATCCAAGCCAAGATGCCCTTGGCCTTCTCGGCCACCTGGGCCCCTGCTGCCTCCTCTTCACCCAACCCCCCCAGCTCCTTCTCCTCCAGCCACTTTCCAGCCAGACTTCTCCTAGGCTGGAGCTGCTCAGGGTTGTTGTGCCCCAAGGGCAGGACCCAGCGTTTGGGGATGTGTGGGGAAGGTCATAACTCCATGGAGAGCCCTCTCCTGGTCCCTGGCTTGGGCAGAGCTCTGCAAACCATCTGCAGAGCAGAGGACGACGGAGAGTAGCTGCGGTGGCTTTGCTGGCCCTGCTCCCCCATCTGCTTCCACCAGAGCTGAGCTCCCAGGCTGCTGCCGTTTTCAACCACCTGCTGGGAAAGCCACGAGGAGGTCCCGAGCGAAGACGTCTGTCCCACCGCCAGCCAGACCCGGGGACAAAGACCCGAGTTACGAGGGACGCGTGGGGAGGCGAGGAAATCGCACAAATCGCACGAGTCGTTAGATCAATAGATTAAAAGCCCTCATAGAGCCTTCTGTCCAGGCCAGCAGAAGGTCATTCATTCCCAGCTCGCTCCTCGGGGCTCTGCCCCATGTGTCTGGACGTTGAGCGATTCCATTCAAGAGAAGACGCTGCCACCCCACACCCCTCCGCGTCCGGCTGCCACCTGAATGCCCCTTTTCTTATCTCCACTCACCGCCGCCGCCCCTCGTGCGAAAGAGCACAAGGATGGTGCAGCTGGGCCATTCACGGCCTCGTAACCACAACTCCTGGGGTTGTTTAGCTTGGAGAAGAGGAGGCTGAGAGGAGACCTCATTGCTCTCTACAACTACCTGAAAGGAGGTTGTGGAGAGGAGGGAGCTGGGCTCTTCTCCTAAGGGACAGGGGACAGGACGAGAGGGAATGGCCTCAAGCTCCACCAGGGGAGATTTAGGCTGGAGATTAGGAGGAAGTTTTTCCCAGAAAGGGTCATTGGGCATTGGAATAGGCTGCCCAGGGAGGTGGTTGATTCACCTTCCCTGGAGGTGTTTAAGGTGTGGGTAGATGAGGTCCTGAGGGACATGGGTTAGTGTTTGATAGGAATGGTTGGACTAGAAGATCCGATGGGTCCCTTCCAACCTGGTTGTTCTATGATTCTATGAAACCCCCTGCTACGGCTATCGATCACCAACCCTAGCTCCGAGGGCAGCAGGGAGCAGGGTGGCTCTTTCTCTCCTTCCTATAGAAGCGTCGAGGTTGGAATGGACCTCAAAGCCTAGCCGGTTCCCACCAGGTCAGCTTCCTCCAAGCCTCATCCAACCTGCCCTTGAGCATCTCCAGGGATGGGGCAGCCACCTCTGCTCCGGGGAACCTGGACCAGGGCATCCTCACCCTCATAGCAAAACATTTCTCAACAAGATCTCATCTCCATCTCCCCTCTTGCAGCTCCAAACCCTTCCCCTCATCCCATCCCTGATCCAGAGCCCCTCCCCAGCTTTCCTGGAGCTCCTTTCAGCCCTGGAAGCTGCTCTAAGGTCTCCCCACATCCTTCTCCAGCCTCAACAACCCCAACTCTCTCCTCGCACAGGAGCTTCTCCAGCCCTCGGATCATCTCCGTGGCCTCTTCTGCCCTCGCTCCACCAGCTCCGTCTCCTCCCTGTGCTGAGGATCCACAACTGGACTTTGGGCTCTCAGTTCTGGAAGCTGCTCTAAGGTCTCCCCACAGCCTTCTCTTCTCCAGGCTGGAAAGACTCCCTCTTTCAGCTTAAAACTCAAATCTCAGCCAGTCCCAGTGAACTGTCCTGCCCTCCACAAGTCTCCTTCAGGAGGCGACAACCCCCAGGGAGCAACCTCCATTCCCAGAGCTCATGGAATCATAGAATCACCAGGTTGGAAGAGACCCATCAGATCATCCATGGGCCTCCAGCCTACACATTAAGTTCTCCTCACAAAGCATCGCTCAGCACCATGGGTGGCAAATGCTTGTGGTGCTTGACACTGACTTACTACCCATCTCAGCGTCACCAGGTCCATTCTCATCTCCTTCAAAGCCAAACGTGGCCCAACGTCACCATCACCTACAAACGATCACCTACAAATGTTTAGTGTTTGCTAGGAATGGTTGGACTCGATGATCTGATGGGTCTCTCCCAACCTGGTTGTTCTATGATTCTATGAAATCTGCGTCTTCGCTCCATGAGGAAAAAGCCATACGGAAAACTCATGGTAAAAAAAATTCTCTTCTCGGAGATCACCCGTGATCCGTTGCAGCCACAGGTGCCTCCTGGGTTTAACTGTGCTGCACTACCTGTGTCTAAAAGCTGAAGAGGAGGAGAGATTGCTCCCACCCTGATGTTCCACCGTAGGTTGGAACATCATGGGTTGACTCCTGACCCATCCCTTTTCCAGCCTCTGCAAACCAGCACCACCTCCAGCATCCAAACTCCTTATTCTGGCCTGAGAAGACAATCTCCACTCTGCAGACCCCACACTGAAGCCCATCTCCACTCTGCAGACCCCACACTGAAGCCCATCTCCAGCCTGCAGACCCCACACTGAAGCACATCTCCAGATCCCACACTGAGGCCAATCTCCACTCTGCAGACCCCACACTGAACCCATCTCCTCTCTGCAGACCCCACACTGAAGCCCATCTCCAGCCTCAGACCCAGCACTGAAGCTCATCTCCTGCCTGCAGACCCCACACCGTAGGTTCCACCGTAGGTTGGAACATCATGGGTTGACTCCTGACCCATCCTTTTTCCAGCCTCTGCAAACCAGCACCACCTCCATCATCCAAACTCCTCATTCTGGCCTGAGAAGACAATCTTCACTCTGCAGACCCCACACTGAAGACATCTTCACTCTGCGGACCCCACACTGAACCCATCTCTGGTCTCCAGACCCCACACTGAAGCTCATCTCCTGCCTGCAGACCCCATACCGTAGGTTCCACCGTAGGCTGGAACATCATGGGTTGACTCCTGACCCATCCCTTTTCCAGCCTCTGCAAACCAGCATCACCTCCAGCATCCAAACTCCTTATTCTGGCCTGAGAAGACAATCTCCACTCTGCAGACCCCACACTGAACCCATCTCTGGTCTCCAGACCCCACACTGAAGCCCATCCCTCTGCAGACCCCACACTGAAGCCCATCTCGGGCCTGCAGACCCCACACTGAAGCCCATCTCCACTCTGCAGACCCCACATTGAAGCTCATCACTCTGCAGACCCCACACTGAAGCCCATCTCGGGCCTGCAGACCCCACACTGAAGCACATCTCCAGCCTGCAGACCCCACACTGAAGCTCATCAGTCTGCAGACCCCACACTGAAGCCCATCTCCAACCTGCAGACCCCACACTGAAGCTCATCACTCTGCAGACCCCACACTGAACCCATCTCCACTCTGCAGACCCCACACTGAAGCCCATCTCCAGCCTGCAGACCCCACACTGAAGCACACCTCCAGATCCCACACTGAGGCCAATCTCTACTCTGCAGACCCCACACTGAACCCATCTCCTCTCTGCAGACCCCACACTGAAGCCCATCTCCAACCTCAGACCCAGCACTGAAGCTCATCTCCTGCCTGCAGACCCCACACCGTAGGTTCCACCGTAGGTTGGAACATCATGGGTTGACTCCTGACCCATCCCTTTTCCAGCCTCTGCAAACCAGCACCACCTCCAGCATCCAAACTCCTCATTCTGGACTGTGAAGCTCATCTCTGGTCTGCAGACCCAACACTGAAGCCCATCTCCACTCTGCAGAGCCCACACTGAAGCCCATCAGTCTGCAGACCCCACACTGAAGCCAATCTCGGGCCTGCAGACCCCACACTGAAGCCCATCTCCACTCTGCAGACCCCACATTGAAGCCCATCTCGGGCCTGCAGACCCCACCCTGAAGCCAATCTCCACCCTTTAGACCCCACACTGCTGCTCCTTGTGTCCCTTCAAGCCCCTCGACACCCACGAGATGAGTTCCGAAACACCATTCTGACCCTTCTGTCTTCAGTACCAAGCAGCTTGTGACAACCCATCACCATCCACCTCTCCATTCCTACCTCCCTTTCAAAAATCATGTTCAAATAGCCAAGAGGGTGGGGACACGGACTGAATCTTCCTGCTCCCCACTCCCCACAACTTCTCACCGACCTCGGATTTTGATTTCATAGAATCCTAGAATCCTAGAACAACCAGGTTGGAAGAGACCCATCGGATCATCGAGTCCAACCATCTCCATCCAACACTAAACCATGTCTGGGATGGACACCATAAACCATTTGGATGGGACCTTATCCGGGAAAAAAAAATCATTTCTCCTACGGAGAAGCTTGGTGGCTCTCCTAATGCACAGGGTCGAAGCTTTTGCTTTGCTTAAGCAGGTGTTTCCTTTCTGATAAAGTCGGAGCCTGATTTTTAGTGCTTTATTGGAGCAACGTCCACAACCATCACTTGTCATAACACCAGAGATAAGCCGAGATCAAGCAAACTGATAACTTCTTGGGTTTCCTGCTCATGGAGACTTCATAGAATCATAGAATGAGCAGGTTGGAAGACACCCATCGGGTCATCGAGTCCAACCATTCCCATCAATCACTAACCCATGTCCCTCACACCTCGGCCACCAACACCTTAAACACCTCCAGGGAAGGTGACTTCTCGCAGTCGCCTCTAATCAAACTATGGGATGAAATAAATAAGCGATAGTTGTGGATTAATAAGCATCGTCAGACGCAAACCAAGCGACTCTTCCCATTCCAAATGGAGTCGCGTTTACTCTTTACGTCACCTCCGCTTCTCCAGGTCACAAGCATGACCTGGAAGGTCTTCCTTCTGCCTGTGTCTTAGTGTTTGATAGGAATGGTTGGACTCGATGATCCAATGGGTCTCTTCCAACCTGGTGATTCTATGATTCCTTGTGTGGTCTCCTCCCCACCCGCTCGTCTTTTCTTCTCCTTGGGGAAGAAAACCAGATCAAGCCACCCCAGATACCACATGGTTGCAGCGTTGGGATGATGCCAAAAGGCTCTACTGGGGAAAAAAGTTCCAGTCCCGGTGAAAACTAACCCATGTCCCTCAGCACCTCGGCCACCCACACCTTAAACACCTCTAGGGAAGGGGACTCAACCCCCTTCCTGGGCAGCCTCTCCCACTGACCAATCACCTTTTCCATTAAATATTTTTTCCTAATGTCCATCCTGAGCCTCCCCTGGTGGAGCTTGAGGCCATTCCCTCTCGGCCTGTCCCTTGGGAGAGAAGAGCCCAGCTCCCTCCTCTCCACAACCTCCTCTCTTCTCAGGGACTTGCAGAGAGCAAGGAGCTCTCCCCTCAGCCTCCTCTTCTCCAGCCTCAACCCCCACAGCTCTCTCAGATGCTCCTCTTCTTCTCCAGCCCCTTCCCCAGCTTCCTTGCTCTTCTCTGCACTCGCTCCACAGCCTCAACATCCTTCTGGTGCTGAGGGGCCCACAACTGACCCCAGGATTCCAGGAGCGCTCTCCCCAGGGCCCAGGCCAGAGGGAGAAGAACCTCCCTGGCCCTGCTGGCCACGCCGGCTCTCATCCAAGCCAAGATGCCCTTGGCCTTCTTGGCCACCTGGGCCCCTGCTGCCTCCTCTTCAACCAACCCCCCCAGCTCCTTCTCCTCCAGCCACTTTCCAGCCAGACATCTAGGCTGGAGCTGCTCAGGGTTGTTGTGCCCCAAGGACAGGACCCGGCAGGACCCCTGGGAGGTTGGAATCTTCCCCCCCCTTTTTTTTTTTTTTCAATATCCCAATGTTTGGGACTCATCTTCCTTCGCGTAACTGCTCCCTGGTTGCTCTAAATCCTGGTGGTGCTGGTCTGAACCCTTGGGCTTCCAATTTTGGTGCTTCCAGGTCTCCTGGAACGGGTGTATCCATGAAAACATAAGCAGGAGATGCTGGAAAACCAAATGTGGCAACCAAACCCTCTAAGAGAAGTACGTGTGTGTGTTCCCTGCGCTCAGCAGTGTCCTCCCTTGGCCTCTGCACCTCCCTTGCTGATCTGACACAGCCTCAACCCTCCTCCGTCTGGAACAATACCTGGAATGGGACTTTCATGTCACCAAGGAGTCCCCAAGGTGGGGTTTTTTTCTCTCCTAAGCAACGTTCCCGGATGAGCTGGCACAGGGAAGGGGCATCCAGCAAACACCAGCTCAGCCCCAAAGGCCTCCAAGCCTCCAAGTTCCTGTTTATGTCTCCAGCCACAGCTGCTCCCTTGTCCTCTGGCAACGCACACGCTGGTTAATCATTCCCCCGGGACACATTCAGCTCCGTGGGTTTCTTATCGAGGAGTGCAAAGTCCGATGGGCAACACTACTGGAAAGAGGCTCGGGGGTTACCCAGCAAGCCCTGGGAAGCTGTGCTGGGGCAAAGCCGTTGGAAAGCAGGGAAACCCCTAAGCGGAGATAGGCTGGAGAGATGCCAACACACCAAGGACCCTGTCTGGGCAGGTACCTGAACCGACCAGAGGGGATCAGAGCTTTGGTGGCCACAGCCCAGCACCATCCCAGCTCCAGATCATAGAATTATCAGGTTGGAAGAGACCCACCGGATCATGGAGTCCAACCATTCCCATCAATCACTAACCCATGGCCCTCAGCACCTTGGTCACCCACACCTTAAACACCTCCAGGGAAGAAGACTTAACCCACTCCCTGTTCCACTGCTCTCTTTCCTTTAGAAGGTCTCTCCCGGTTTTATTTCTCACTACGTGAGCACAGGCAGAGAAGAGGAGGCCGAGAGGAGACCTCATGACTCTCTCCAACTCCCTGAAAGGAGGTTGTGGAGAGGAGGGAGCTGGGCTCTTCTCCCAAGGGACAGGGGACAGGACAAGAGGGAATGGCCTCAAGCTCCACCAGGGGAGATTTAGGCTGGAGATTAGGAGGAAGTTTTTCATACAAAGGGTCATTGGGCATTGGAATAGGCTGCCCAGGGAGGTGGTTGATTCCCCTTCCCTGGAGGGGTTTAAGGTGTGGGTGGATGAGGTGCTGAGGGACATGGGTTAGTGTTTGATAGGAATGGTTGGACTCAATGATCCGATGGGTCTCTTCCAACCTGGTTGTTCTGTGATTCCATGATTCTATGACAGGAGGCAGAAAGTCCACAGTTCCTACAACCACTTCTCCAGGGAAAGTCCAGCTCTTCCCATGCCCACAAGTCACTTCATTCATAGAATCATAGAATCACCAGGTTGGAAGAGACCCACCGGATCATGGAGTCCAACCATTCCCATCAATCACTAACCCATGTCCCTCAGCACCTCGTCCACCCACACCTTAAACCCCTCCAGGGAAGGGGACTCAACCCCCTCCCTGTCCCAGTGCCCAATGACCCTTTCAGGGAAGAATTTCTTCCTAATGTCCATCCAACCCCTCCAAGGAAGGTGACTCGTGACGCGGCAACTGGGATGATTCTCCAACTGCTTCGATTTAGCAGCGAAGAGCGAGGGAGGAGAAGACAACCCAGCCTCATCCACACCCTAAGAAAGCTCCTTCATGACCAACACCACTTTCCCACGTGGAGCACACTCGGTAGCCCTTGCGCAACCCGGGGAGCAGCGCAGGTCGCCCGGATCTCCGAGGCTGAGTCACCAAGGTGCCTGTTCCCTTCAACCTGGTCTACACCTCCGGCACGACTCACTTCTAATCCCGACGGACGCTTCTCCCCAGCTCCTTCCCTCCTCCCACCAGCTTGGTGAGCGTCCAGGGAGACGCCAGCCCTGGGGGAGATACATTAACCAGACCGTGGGTAAAGTACTGTGCGGCGGCCGAGCTGACGGAGCCTCCGCGGGTGTGTGCGCGTGTCACCCGCTCTGAGTCACAACCCTCTGCTTATCGGACGTCTTAGGAGATCCACCCTCCCACCGACAGCTCGCTTGGCCTCGCTCCATCAGGATGTCAGAGAAGCATGGAAGGGGTTGGGGTGGAAGGGACCTCAAAGATCATCCAGTTCCACCTCCAGGGACACCTCCCGCTGGATCAGGGGCTGCAAGCCCCATCCAACCTGGTCTTGAACCCTTCCAGGGATGGGGCAGCCACCACTGCTCTGGGAAACTTATTCCAGGGTTTCCAAACCCTCACAGCAAAACATTTCTCAACAAGATCTCATCTCCATCTCTCCTCTTGCAGCTCCAAACTCATCCTCTTCCTTCCCTCCCTCATCCAGAGTCCCTCCCCAGCTTTCCTGGAGCCCCTCTCAGCCCTGGAAGATGCTCTAAGGTCTCTCTGCAGCCTTCTCTTCTCCAGCCTCAACAACCCCAACTCTCTCAGTCTCTCCTCATCCAGCTTCTCCAGCCCTCGGATCATCTCCGTGGCCAGTTCCCACCAGGTCAGGTTCCTCCAAGCCCCATCCAACCTGCCCTTGAACATCTCCAGGGATGGGGCAGCCACCTCTGCTCTGAAAAACCTCTTCCAGGGCCTCCTCACCCTCACAAAAAAAAATTCCTCCCCAAGATCTCATCTCCATCTCCCCTCTTGCAGCTACAAACCCTTCTTCCCATCCTCAATCCAGAGCCCCTCCCCAGCTTTCCTGGAGCCCCTTCCAGCCCTGGAAGCTGCTCTAAGGTCTCCACACACCCTTCTCTTCTCCAACCCCAACTCTCTCCTCACACAGGAGCTTCTCCAGCCCTCGCATCATCTCCGTGGCCTCCTCTGCCCTCGCTCCACCAGCTCTGTCTCCTCCCTGTGCCGAGGACCCACAACTGGATCCAGTCCTCCAGGTGTCATTTTCCCGACCAGGAAAAAAAAAAAAGGAGGTTTGGGGAAACTGAGGAGAAAGGACAAACCCTAAAGAAGCACCAAACCCACACTGGAAGAGCCAGACTGCTCCGCACCAGCCTTGACCTGAGGGGCAGATGAGGACAAGCGCTTCGGGTGAAGATTTTGGGAACCTCCTGCTGCTGGTGCTGCTGGGATGGAGGTGACAGCTCAGGAATGACCAGGTGATGGCTTCAAGGGGACATCTGTCTCTCTTCTCTCCTTCGTTTAAGATTTGGTTTAACCAGCAGCCTCACCTTATTGGCTCTTGCTCAGGACATGTGCCAAGAAGAAGACACTAAGCTGGATGAAGCTCAAAATGGGAGCGAAGAGGACGACCACGAAAAAAAAAAAATCACTTTGGAAAGAAAAGACGGAGCAGGAGAGGGAAAAAGAAGCTGAGCCACGGGAAGGTTGGAGGATCCGTGCTGGATGACCAGGAGAAGCTCAAAATGGGAGAGAGGAGGACGCCCACGAAAAAAAAAAAAAAAATCACTTTGGAAAGAAAAGACGGAGCAGGAAAAAGAAGCTGAAGGGTTGGAGGATCCAGGCTGTTACCTGCTCGGATCCAGCGCATCCTGAGCATGGTGGGAGCAGCCGTCACGCTCCAGCCTTGTCCCCGTCGTCCCTCTCCGTCATCCTCCTGCCCTAGCTCAGCTTTTCGAGGTCCTCCTGCTGGTTTTTTTTTCCCCTCTCCTTCCAGTGGGAGGGTGAGGGAGGAGGCTGGGATTTGGGGCTGCGAAGGGGATTACCGGGAGGGTCGGTCATGTGTCGGGGCTGTACCAGCTTCCCCCACGTCCACTCTGTCACGGGCTCCCTCCGGCCGGCCCAGCGGCCTCGGCAAAGCCTCTTACCCTCCCCATCGCGCCACCAGGCCCTGGAGGGACCGTCACCTCGTAAAGCCACCTCTCCCCAGCTCCCAAGAGCTCTTTGCCGAGGGGTCCGGGGGGGGCCTCTCCCCAGCTCAGCTGGGGAGAGGCCCCCCTGGACCCCTCGGCAAAGAGCCCAACGAGCTTTTCACGCTCTTCCACAGCCTTTTCCCCTGTGTTTGCTCTTCCCACATCAAATGGAGCTTCTCTCCATTTAGGGGGACGCAGGGACCACGGACCAAACGCTGGAGAAGCAGAGCGGGAGAAAGCTCTCCCCGAAAAGCTGTTCTCTCCTAGAATTTATAGACACTAAACGCTCCGATTTGAGACAATTGTGTTGCTGTGCCAAGCTCAGGCTCCTAAATCAGGTTTTTGGGGTTGGAAGAGACCCACCGGATCATCAAGTCCAACCATTCCTATCAAACACTAAACCAAGCCCCTCAAGACCTCATTCACCCGTCCCTTAAACCCCTCCAGGGAAAGGGAATCAACCACCTCCCTGGGCAGCCTATTCCAATGCCCAATGACCCTCTGTGTGAAGAACTTCCTCCTAATCTCCAGCCTAAATCTCCCCTGGTGGAGCTTGAGGCCACTCCCTCTCATCCTGTCCCCTGTCCCTTGGCAGAAGAGCCCAGCTCCCTCCTCTCCACAACCTCCTTTCAGGGAGTTGGAGAGAGTAATGAGGTCTCCTCTCAGCCTCCTCTTCTCCAGGATAAACACCCCCAGCTCTCTCAGCCGTTCCTCATAGGGCCTGTTCTCCAGCCCCTTCACCAGCCTCGTGGCTCTTCTCTGGACTCTCTCCAGAGCCTCAACATCCTTCTTGTGCTGAGGGGCCCACAACTCAACACAGGATTCAAGGAGCGGCCTCACCAGTGCTGAGTCCAGAGGGAGAAGAACCTCCCTGGACCAGCTGGTCACACCAGCTGCATGCTTCATCCCACCAGCTCGGAAGAGAAAGAATTATTCCTCTTCTCTCAAGCTCATCTCCGCTGGTTTACATCAGTGAAGGTTTTACCGGTGACGTCTTGGCCATCGTCACCATCCACCACCAAATCATAGAAAGACGGTTTGGGTTGAAAAGGATCTTGAGCATCACCTAACTCCAACCTCCTCTCATGGGCAGGGACACCTCCCTCTGGCTCTCCAAACACCATCCAACCCGGATGGAGAAGTGCAGGGAGAGGAAGGGTTTGGAGCTGCAAGAGGGGAGATGGAGATGAGATCTTGGGGGAAAAATGTTTAGCTCTGAGGGTGGGGGAGGCCCTGGAACAGGTTGCCCAGAGCCGCGGTGGCTGCCCCATCCCTGGAGGCCTCCAAGGGCAGGTTGGATGGGGCTTGGAGCATCATGATCCCATGGGAGGTGTCCCTGGATGGGCTTGGAGGTCCCTTCCAACCAGAAATGCTTCAACCATCAAGTGCTCCACACTACGAACCCCCAAAGAAGCAACTAGTGCCACTCGCACACCTCCTGGTGCTGGTGAAAAGCCCCTCAAGGGCTGCTTCATTCCACAGGACTCAAACCCTCAAACCTCTTTAACCTTTTCCAGCCACAGCTCATCCCAAAACGCTCTGAACTTTCAGCCTTCGCTGCTCTTTCTGGCTTTCTCCACTTCTCCCCATCCAGGCGGCTGCCAATCCACCCCCTTCCCTGCCCCCCCCCCCACCCCCCCCCACCCCCGAGCCCTGCTCGGCGCATCCTTCCCGCTGTACATTCTTTAACGAGCTCTTATCTCATAAATTAGCCCCGAGAGAGCGGGATCCCGAATAGCTGAGCTGTGGCGTAAGCGTTTCCCTCAGCAGCGCCAAGGGGGGCAGGCAGGGAGGAAGGTGAAGCTTCCAGCAGGATGCCAGCCAAGGGTCAGCCGCTCTCCGCTCCCCACTTCTCCTTCGAGACGAAATCCGAATGCGCCGGGAAAACACTCCCAACAGAGAGAGAGAGAGAGAGAGCAAAGCCAGCTCCTTCCCCTCCGCGGCCGCATCCCCCAGCGTCCCACGCTCTCCGCTTCCAAGATTTGGAAGCACCAAATGGTTGGACTCGATGATCCGAACGGTCTCTTCCAACCTGGTGGTTCTATGATTCTATGACTCGATGATCCAGTGGGTCTCTTCCAACCTGGTGATTCTATGATTCTATATGCCTTGATGATCCAGTGGGTCTCTTCCAACCTGGTGATTCTATGATTCTATATGACTCGATGATCCAGTGGGTCTCTTCCAACCTGGTGATTCTAGGATTCTATGACTCGATGATCCAGTGGGTCTCTTCCAACCTAGTGGTTCTATATTCCAAGATTCCCCAGCTCTGAGCAGCAGGATGGGCCTGAGCATCACCAAACATATCTTCTCACGATAAAAACCAACCCAGGACAGCGATGACCTTCCTAACGTGGGACGGGAGCAGCTCGAGGGCACTCGGAGACCTCACAGGCAGCTAGAGTCGCACTCACAGCGCCTTCATCCCACTCCGCAGGAGGACGGGAAGTATGGTCTGATCCATGGGAAGTATTGTGTGATCCATGGGAAGTATGGTCTGACCCATGGGAAGTATGGTCTGACCCATGGGAAGCACTGCCTGACCAATGAGAAGTAATGTCTGATCCACGGGGAGCACTGTCCGACCCACGGGGAGCATCGTCCGACCCACGGGGAGCACTGCCCGACCCATGGGAAGCACTGCCCGACCCACGGGGAGCACCGCCCGACCCACCTCCCCTCTCCGAGACCCCCTGGAGGGTTTTAAGGGACAGGTGGATGAGGCACTGAGGGACGTGGTTTGGTAGGAATGGTTGGACTCGACGATCCGATGGGTCTTTTCCAACCTGGTGATTCTATGATACGTTTTCTCCCTTCCCAACCTTCAGAACGAAGCCCTCGGCTTTTGCCGTCGTCCTCCTGCTTCTCCCCACGGCTCAGATCTCGCTCTCCATGAGGGGACGAGAGCGTTTGAGGGCAACCAGGACTCCCACCCAAGGAAACACTGGGAGATCTCCTATGAACACACAAGTCCACTTCTTGCAGCTGAGAAAACCAGAGCTGGGCAACTGGACCTGAAATCCCTCCTCCCCAAAAGAATCATTTGGGTTGGAAGACATCTAGTTCCATCGGGAACACCTCCCGCGGGATCAGGGGCTCCAAGCCCCATCCAACCCGCCCTTGAACCCCTCCAGGGATGGGGCAGCCACCCCTGCTCTGGGCAACCTGCGCCAGGAGAGCAATGTCACCCTAAAAATCTCATCTCCACCTCTTCTCTTTCGGCTTCAAAGCACCAGGAGCTGCCTGGAGCCAGGGGAATGCCAGGGCCTGGAATCCACACAGCCCCCAAACGCTGTCAGAGGAGACGTTAATCCTCGGCTGACACTTGGAAATCCCGAGGGCTCCACAAGCCTTACTCCTAAATACAGCAGGATCACTCAGAGCAGCTCCCATCCCGCGCCAATCGCTGGGAATTCACTAATTATTCCAGCACTTTCAGCCTAGGGGATGAAATAAAACCTCCTCTCAGCAAGAAGATGGTCTAAGAGGAAAAAAAAATATTCTATTCCAAGAGGAAAATGTGGTTTGAAGACGTTTTCCCTCAGGCAGAACTTAGAGATTTTGGAGTGAAGAGATGAAAACACCTTATAAAGGGATGGGGGAGCATAGAGTTTGCTCTAGTAACTAATTTATTCCTGTGAGATAATTAATCCGAACAGATCTATTGATCATCACTATATCCAGGAAGCAGGACAGTGAGATTCCAGGCAAATCCGACTCTGTGCTGCAAAACCAGCAGCTCACGGCGCTGACCTTGAACCCAAACAAGAGGCTGAGCTCAGGCCACGTCCCTCAGAGCATCACGACCAAAAACTACATAAACCGACATGAGAGGAGATCCTGTGTGATAAAAGCTTCTCCTCTTGCTCTCTCCTCCTCAAAGCTCTGTGGGAACAGAAGGTCTTCAATGACTATGTTGGGCTCCAGCAAAAAATGAAGCTCAGAGAAGGTCTAAAGGGAAATTATAGAAGGAAGCAAATAGGAGAAATAGGAAATAGCCTTCGGCCCCAGTTTCCATCAGGCCTGGTTTTTATTGATGGTTTTAATTCAGAAGAGAGAAGGAGAGAAAGAGAAACAAACTAAGAGAGAAAGAGAGAAGGAGAAACAAACTTGGAGAGACAGGAGACAAAGAAAGAAAGAGAAAGAAGGCAAAGGAGAGAAAGAATCTGGAATGGTTGAGGCTGGCAGGGACCTCAAGGCTCCCTCATCCAACCCAGAAAGGAAGAACACGAGGGACAAAGAAAGAAACTTCCACCCTTATCAAAAGATGCTCTGGGGAGGGAGAAAAATTCCACTTCTGCAAAGGCAGAGTCCGAGCGTTGGGCTCCCACACCAGTTGGTGATGTGGAGGTGCTGGTGCCAGGAGGAGCTCAGCACCCACAGGACAGGAGGTGAGGAGCAGGATTTAGGGGATGGGTCCAAGTGAAATCCTGGCTTGGGTGCCAGGCTCCAAATCCTGTTCCTGGGGCTCCAGACCTACACCCGAGGCTCCAAATCCTGTTCCTGAGGCTCCAGAACTACACCTGAGGCTCCAAATCCTGTTCCTGAGGCTCCAGAACTACACCTGAGGCTCCAAATCCTGTTCCTGAGGCTCCAAATCCTGTTCCTGAGGCTCCAACCCTGCACCATGAGGCTCCAACCCTGCACCATGAGGCTCCAACCCTGCACCCCGAGGTTACAAATCCTGCACCCCGAGGCTCCAACTCTGTTCCTGAGGCTCCAACCCTGCATCCCAAGGCTCCAACAACCCTGCAACTCGAGGCTCTAGACCTGCACCCCGAGACTCCAAATCCTGCACCCTGAGACTCCAACCCTGTTCCTGAGGCTCCAACAAACCTGCAACCTGAGGCTCCAGACCTGCTCCCCGAGGCTCCAGACCTACACCCCGAGGCTCCAACCCTGTTCCTGAGGCTCCAGACCTACACCTGACACTCCAACCCTGCACCCCGATGTTCCAACAACACCGCACCCTGAGGCTCCAACAACACTGCACCCTGAGGCTCCAACAACACTGCACCCTGAGGCTCCAGACCTGCAACTCCGAAGCTCCAGACCTCCACCCCGATCCACAGCAGCCAGTTCCCCTCTGCAGCGAAGGTGCAAGAGAAGGTTGGCACTTCATTGGGATGTGCCTTTACCTCCGAAGAAGCAAACCCAACGCTCCAGACCTGCTCCTGATGCTCCAGACCTGCACCTGAAGCTCCAGACCTGCAACTCCGAAGCTCCAACCTTTCTCCCCGACACTCCAGACCTGCTCCTGAGGCTCCAACCCTGCACCTCTGAAGCTCCAAACCTGCTCCTGAGGCTCCAACACTGCACCTCCAAAGCTCCAGACCTGCACCCAAAGCTCCAACCCTGCACCTCTGAAGCTCCAGACCTGCACCTCTGAAGCTCCAAATCCTGCACCTCTGAAGCTCCAAATCCTGCACCTCTGAAGCTCCAAATCCTGCACCTCTGAAGCTCCAAATCCTGCACCCCTGAAGCTCCAAATCCTGCACCCCTGAAGCTCCAAATGCTGCACCCCTGAAGCTCCAAATGCTGCACCCCTGAAGCTCCAAATGCTGCACCCCTGAAGCTCCAAATGCTGCACTCTGATCCACAGCAGCCAGTTCCCCTCTGTAGCACATGTACATGAGAAGGTTGGTACTCATTGGGACGTGCCTTTGCCTTCAAAGAAGTGAACTCAATGCTCCAGACCTGCTCCTGAGGCTCCAGACCTGCTTCCGAGGCTCCAGACCTGCAACTCCAAAGCTCCAACCCTGCTCCCCGAGGCTCCAACCCTGCACCCGAAGCTCCAACCTTGCAACCCGAGGCTCCAGCCCTGCTCCTGCAAAGCTCCAACCCTGCTCCCCGACGCTCCAGATCTGCACCCTGATGCTCCAGACCTGCTCCTGAGGCTCCAGACCCACACCCCGACACTCCAGACCTGCTCCTGAGGCTCCAACCCTGCACCTCTGAAGCTCCAGACCTGCTCCCCGACGCTCCAGACCTGCGCCTCAGAAGCTCCAGACCTGAACCCTGAGGCTCCAGACTTGCTCCCCGACTCTCCAGACCTGCACCCGAAGCTCCAACCTTGCTCCCCAAAGCTCCAGACCTGCACCTCAGAAGCTCCAGACCTACTCCCCGACGCTCCAGACCTACTCCCCGACGCTCCAGACCTACTCCCCGACGCTCCAGACCTGCAACTCCAAAGCTCCAGACTTGCTCCTGATGCTCCAACCCTGCTCCTCAAAGCTCCAACCCTGCTCCTCAAAGCTCCAACCCTGCTCCCCGACACTCCAGACCTGCTCCTAAGGCTCCAGACCTGCACCCAAAGCTCCAACCCTTCTCCCCGATGCTCCAGACCTGCACCTCCAAAGCTCCAACCCTGCAACCCGACTCTCCAGACCTGCTCCTGAGGCTCCAGACCTGCACCCGAAGCTTCAACCCTGCACCTCTAAGCTCCAGACCTGCTCCTGAGGCTCCAACCCTGCTCCCCGACGCTCCAGACCTGCACTTCAGAAGCTCCAGACTTGCTCCCCGACTCTCCAGACCTGCACCCGAAGCTCCAATCCTGCACCCCGACTCTCCAGTCCTTCAACTCTGAAGCTCCAGACCTGCACCCGAAGCTCCAGACCTGCAACTCCAAAGCTCCAGACTTGCTCCTGATGCTCCAGCCCTGCACCCAAAGCTCCAGAACTGCACCTCAGAAGCTCCAGACCTGAACCCTGAGGCTCCAACCCTGCACCCAAAGCTCCAACTCTGCTCCCTGACACTCCAACCCTGCAACTCCAAAGCTCCAAACCTGCTTCTGAGGCTCCAAACCTGCTTCTGAGGCTCCAAACCTGCTTCTGAGGCTCCAAAGCTCCAGACCTGTACCCAAAGCTCCAACCCTGCACCCAAAG
Source organism: Coccyzus lansbergi (assembly GCA_033558105.1). Lineage (NCBI taxonomy): Eukaryota > Metazoa > Chordata > Aves > Cuculiformes > Coccyzidae > Coccyzus > Coccyzus lansbergi. Next base: position 35,908 of record JAUMJK010001554.1, on the reverse strand, counting down.
CTCCAGACCTGCTCCCCAAAGCTCCAGACCTGCACCTCAGAAGCTCCAGACCTGAACCCTGAGGCTCCAGACTTGCTCCCCGACTCTCCAGAACTGCACCCGAAGCTCCAACCCTGCTCCCGACGCTCCAGACCTGCACCTCAGAAGCTCCAGACCTGCTCCCCGAAGCTCCAGACCTGCTCCTGATGCTTCAGACCTTCTCCCCGAGGCTCCAGACTTGCTCCCCGAGGCTCCAGATCTGCACCCGAAGCTCCAACCCTGCTCCCTGACGCTCCAGACCTGCACATCCGAAGCTCCAGACCTGCACCTCCGAAGCTCCAGACCTGCTCCTGAGGCTCCAACCCTGCTCCCCGACGCTCCAGACCTGCACTTCAGAAGCTCCAGACTTGCTCCCCGACTCTCCAGACCTGCACCCGAAGCTCCAACCCTGCTCCCGACGCTCCAGACCTGCACCTCAGAAGCTCCAGACCTGCTCCCCGAAGCTCCAGACCTGCTCCTGATGCTTCAGACCTTCTCCCCGAGGCTCCAGACTTGCTCCCCGAGGCTCCAGATCTGCACCCGAAGCTCCAACCCTGCTCCCTGACGCTCCAGACCTGCACATCCGAAGCTCCAGACCTGCACCTCCGAAGCTCCAGACCTGCTCCTGAGGCTCCAACCCTGCTCCCCGACGCTCCAGACCTGCACTTCAGAAGCTCCAGACTTGCTCCCCGACTCTCCAGACCTGCACCCGAAGCTCCAACCCTGCTCCCCGACGCTCCAGACCTGCACCTCAGAAGCTCCAGACCTGCTCCTGATGCTTCAGACCTTCTCCCCGACGCTCCAGACCTGCTCCCCGAGGCTCCAGACCTGCTCCCTGAGGCTCCAACCCTGCTCCCCAAAGCTACAGACCTGCACCTCAGAAGCTCCAGACCTGAACCCTGAGGCTCCAGACCTGCACCTCCGAAGCTCCAACCCTGCACCTCCGAAGCTCCAACCCTGCACCTCCGAAGCTCCAACCCTGCACCTCCAAAGCTCCAACCCTGCACCTCCAAAGCTCCAACCCTGCACCTCCAAAGCTCCAACCCTGCACCTCCAAAGCTCCAACCCTGCACCTCCAAAGCTCCAACCCTGCACCTCCAAAGCTCCAACCCTGCACCTCCAAAGCTCCAACCCTGCACCTCCAAAGCTCCAACCCTGCACCTCCAAAGCTCCAACCCTGCACCTCGACACTCCAGACCTGCACCTCAGAAGCTCCAGACTTGCTCCCCGACTCTCCAGACCTGCACCCGAAGCTCCAATCCTGCACCCCAACTCTCCAGTCCTTCAACTCTGAAGCTCCAGACCTGCAACTCCGAAGCTCCAGACCTGCAACTCCGAAGCTCCAGACTTGCTCCTGATGCTCCAACCCTGCTCCTCAAAGCTCCAACCCTGCTCCCCAACTCTCCAGACCTGCTCCCTGACTCTCCAGACCTGCACCCGACGCTCCAACCCTGCTCCCCAAAGCTACAGACCTGCACCTCAGAAGCTCCAGACCTGCTCCTGAGGCTCCAACCCTGCTCCCTGACTCTCCAGACCTGCACCCGACGCTCCAACCCTGCTCCCCAAAGCTCCAACCCTGCTCCCCAAAGCTCCAGACCTGCACCTCAGAAGCTCCAGACTTGCTCCCCGACGCTCCAGACCTGCACCCGAAGCTCCAACCCTGCTCCCCAAAGCTCCAACCCTGCTCCTGATGCTCCAACCCTGCTCCCCAAAGCTCCAGACCTGCACCTCAGAAGCTCCAGACCTGCTCCTGAGGCTCCAACCCTGCTCCCCAAAGCTCCAACCCTGCTCCCCAAAGCTCCAGACCTGCACCTCAGAAGCTCCAGACTTGCTCCCCGACTCTCCAGACCTGCACCCTGAGGCTCCAACCCTTCTCCCCGACGCTCCAGACCTGCTCCTGATGCTCCAACCCTGCTCCCTGACTCTCCAGACCTGCACCCAAAGCTCCAACCCTGCTCCCCGACGCTCCAGACCTGCTCCTGATGCTCCAACCCTGCTCCCTGACTCTCCAGACCTGCACCCAAAGCTCCAACCCTGCTCCCCGACGCTCCAGACCTGCTCCTGATGCTCCAACCCTGCACCTCGACTCTCCAGCCCTGCTCCCCGACTCTCCAGCCCTGCACCCGAGGCTCCAACCCTGCCCCTCCGACGCTCCCTCCCCGCCGCCCGAGCCCCCTTTTACCTTCGAAGAAGCGCTGCAGAGCCTCCGTCTCGTCCACCACCTCCATGCCTGGCCCATGCGGGGGTCGGGGTGGGGGGGGGGCTCAGCAGCCGGAGCCCAGCAGCCCCCGGGGCAGCCGCCGGGGTCCCGGAGCCGCCGCCGGCACCGACAGCAACCACCCGCTGCCCATCCAGCCACACACCAACCCCCAAACTCCCTCTGCTCCTCCTCCTCCTCCTCCTCCTCTTTCTCCACCTCCTCAGGGAGGGAGGGAGGGAGGCAGAGCTCCCCAGGCACCTCCTACCCTCTCCTCCCCCTTTAAAAAAAAAAAAAAAATATATATATATATATATATATATATATATATATATATATATATATATATATAGTTTTTTCCCCTCATGCCCTCTCTCCCCCTCCCAAAGTCACAGATGTTGACTTCAACTCCCTCTCCTCTCCCTCTCCCTCCCTTCTCCTCTTCTCCTTTTCTCCTTCTCCTCTTTTCCTTTTCCTTATCCTTCTCCTCCTCTTCTTCCTTTTCTTTCTCCTCTTCTCCTCTTCTCCTTTTCTCCTTCTCCTCTTTTCCTTTTCCTTATCCTTCTCCTCCTCTTCTTCCTTTTCTTCCTCCTCTTCTCCTTCTCCTCTTCTCCTTCTCCTCCTTCTCCTCTTCTCTTCCTCCACTTCTCTTCTGCCTCTTCTCCTTCTCTTCCTCTCCTCTCCTCCTTCTCCTTCTCTTCCGCTTCTTCCTTCTCCTTCTCTTCCTCTTCCTCCTCTCCTCTCCATCTTTCCTCTCCTCTCCTCATCACTTGTTCCATCACTTTTCATTGCTTTCTCCTCTGATCTCTCCATCACTCTCTCCATCCCTCTCTCCTCTGCTCTCTCCATCATTCTCCGTCACTCTCTCCTCTCTCCATCCCTCTCTCCATCATTCTCCACTGCTCTCTCACAGAATCACAGAATCAGCAACCAGGTTGGAAGAGACCCATCGGATCATCGAGTCCAACCATTCCTATCAAACACTAAACCAAGTCCCTCAAGACCTCATCCACCTGTGCCTTAAACCCCTCCAGGGAAGGGGAATCAACCACCTCCCTGGGCAGCCTATTCCAATGCCCAATGACCCTCTGTGTGAAAAACCTCCTCCTAATCTCTAGCCTAAATCTCCCCTGGTGGAGCTTGAGGCCATTCCCTCTTGTCCTGTCCCCTGTCCCTTGGGAGAAGAGCCCAGCTCCCTCCTCTCCACAACCTTCTTTCAGGCAGTTGTAGAGAGTAATGAGGTCTCCTCTCAGCCTCCTCTTCTCCAGCCTCAACACCCCCAGCTCTCTCAGCCGCTCCTCATCAGGCCTGTTCTCCAGCCCCTTCACCAGCTTCATGGCTCTTCTCTGGACTCACTCCAGAGCCTCAACATCCTTCTTGTGCTGAGGGGCCCACAACTCAACACAGGATTCAAGTAGCGGCCTCACCAGTGCTGAGTCCAGAGGGAGAATCACCTCCCTGGCCCTGCTGGTCACACCATGTCTGATCCAAGCCAGGATGCCCTTGGCCTTCTTGGCCACCTGGGCACACTGCTGGCTCTCTCCTCTGCTCTCTCCTTCCCTCTCTCCATCATTCTCCATCCCTCTCTCCTCTCTCCATCCCTCTCTCCTCTCCTCTCTCCATCATTGTTTACCTTCACTCGCTCTCCTCCCCCTAAAACCCCTCGTGTTCCACCCTCACCCCTCTCCTCCCCTTCCCCAACCCAGTGTTTCACCTCCCCCTCCTCTCTCAGGACACTTTCATTCCCCCAAACTCCTCTCCCCCAACCCCTTCTTTTCCCCTCGAACCCCCTTTCCCCACCTCTGGGGCTCCCAACCCTCCCCAAAAACCCCTTCCCCTCTCGCCCCTTCGGGGACGGAGCCTCCACCAACTTGCGCCTTTGGCCTCCCCCCCCCCACACACATGTGCTCACAATGAAAACATCGCCTCCCAATTAATAAATAAATAACCGGCCAGCGTCTAAATGAAGTTTCAGTGATGTGAGCTCAGTTCACCAAGCGCCAGCCCCGCACTGTGGGGCCTTTCTCCTCGGGGCAGATAAAGCGCACAATGAGGTTTTGTCCCTCCCCCACCACCCAATTGAGAAGGGGCAGATTCTCTTAAGATATAGAAATAAATATATATTTTTTTTTTTTTCTCTCCCTCGCACAGCTGTGTGGTGACCAATTCTTCTCTGGGGAGGGGAAGGGAAGGGGGGGACGGACCGAGGTTTGGGGACACTGAGAGGTCTATTATTTCGGGGAGGGAGAGAAAGAGCTCAACAGACCTTTTTTTTTTATTATTTTATTTTTTTTCCTTCCCCCCCTCGCTCTTTCCGTTAAGACAATTGTTATTTTTCTGGCACTTCTTGTTCCTCCCCACACGCTCAACCCTCACCCTGGGACTTTGGCCATGAGCTGCGTGGGAAGGATGCGAATATTTATCTGATCCCGAGATCTGATCAGGGAAGGATGTGAATATTTATCTGATCCTGAAGTCTGATAAGGGAAGGATGAGAATATTTATCTGATCCCGAAATCTCATCAGGGAAGGATGAGAATATTTATCTGATCCTGAAGTCTGATCAGGGAAGGATGAGAATATTTATCTGATCCCGAAATCTGATCAGGGAAGGATGAGAATATTTATCTGATCCTGAGATCTGATCAGGGAAGGATGAGAATATTTATCTGATCCCGAAATCTCATCAGGGAAGGATGAGAATATTTATCTGATCCCGAGATCTGATCAGGGAAGGATGCGAATATTTATCTGATCCCGAAATCTGATCAGGGAAGGATGAGAATATTTATCTGATCCCGAAATCTGATCAGGGAAGGATGAGAATATTTATCTGATCCCGAGATCTGATCAGGGAAGGATGTGAATATTCATCTGATCCCGAGATCTGATCAGGGAAGGATGAGAATATTCATCTGATCCCGAAATCTGATCAGGGAAGGATGAGAATATTTATCTGATCCCGAGATCTGATCAGGGAAGGATGTGAATATTTATCTGACCCTGAGATCTGATCAGGGAAGGATGCGAATATTTATCTGATCCCGAAATCTCATCAGGTTGTGGAATCATCAAAGGGTTTGGGTCAGGAGGGACCTTTCCAGCTCATCCCAGTCCAACCTCCCTGCAGGAACATCTTGAACCAAGAGCTGGTTGCCCCAGGACTGGTCCAACCTGCCCTTGGACACCTTCGGGGCGACCTCGTGGCTCTCTGCACGTCCCTAAAAGGAGGTTGTGGAGAGGAAGGTCTCGGTTTCTTCTCCCAAGTAACCAGAGGAAACCACCTCGGGTTGTGTCTAGGGAGGTGAGATTGGAGGGTAGGTTGGAGATGAAGGCGGCAGGAATGGACCTTCCTTCTCTTTCTTCTCTTCTCCTTCTCCTCTTCTCTCCTCTTCCTCCTCTTCTCCTTCTTCTCCTCTTCTCTTCCTCCTCTTCCCATCTGCCTCTTCTCCTTTTCTCCCTCTCCTTCTCTTCCCCTTCTTCCTCCTCCTCCTCTCCACTCCCCTCCCCTTCCTTCCCCTCCCCTTCTCCTCCTTCTCCATCTCCTTCTGCTTCTCCATCTCCTTCTCTTTCTCCTCTTCTCCTTCTCCTCTTCTTTCCATTCTCTCCTCTTCTCATTATTCTCCTCTTCTCCTTCTCCTCTTCTTTCCATCCTCTCCTCTCCTCCTTATTCTCCTCTTCTCCTTATTCTCCTCTTCTCTTCCTCCTCTTCTCTTCTGCCTCTTCTCCTTCTCCTCTTCTCCTTCTCCTCTTCTTTCCATTCTCTCCTCTTCTCATTATTCTCCTCTTCTCCTTCTCCTCTTCTTTCCATCCTCTCCTCTCCTCCTTATTCTCCTCTTCTCCTTATTCTCCTCTTCTCTTCCTCCTCTTCTCTTCTGCCTCTTCTCCTTCTCCTCTTCTCCTTCTCCTCTTCTTTCCATCCTCTCTTCTCCTTATTCTCTTCTCCTTATTCTCCTCTTCTCCTTCTCCTCTTCTTTCCATCCTCTCCTCTCCTCCTTATTCTCCTCTTCTCCTTATTCTCCTCTTCTCTTCCTCCTCTTCTCCTTCTCCTCTTCTCCTTCTCCTCCTCCTCTTCTCCTCTTCTTCTTCTCCTCCTCCTCTTCCTCTTCTTTCCATCCTCTCCTCTTCTCCTTATTCTCTTCTCCTTATTCTCCTCTTCTCTTCCTCCTCTTCTCCTTCTCCTCTTCTTTCCATCCTCTCCTCTTCTCCTTATTCTCCTCTTCTCCTTTTTCTCCTCTTCTCTTCCTCCTCTTCTCCTTATTCTCCTCTTCTCCTTATTCTCCTCTTCTCTTCCTCCTCTTCTCCTTATTCTTTTCTCCTTATTCTCCTCTTCTCTTCCTCCTCTTCTCCTTATTCTCCTCTTCTCCTTCTCCTCTTCTTTCCATCCTCTCCTCTTCTCCTTATTCTCCTCTTCTCCTTATTCTTCTCTTCCTCCCCTTCTCTTCCTCCTCTTCTTTCCATCCTCTCCTCCTTATTCTCCTTTTCTCCTTATTCTCCTCTTCTTCTTCCTCCTCCTCCTCTCTTCTCCTTCCCCTCTCCTCTCCTCTCCTCCCCTCTCCCTCCCCTCTCCCTATCCTGTCCTTGCGGTGAGGTGACACCTCTGCAAGAGCCTCCTGGACCTTCCAGGGAGCACCCAGCCCTCTGCACTCAAATTCCACCTCAGAACAGAGCAGAAGCCATTCAGAGGCACTCGGAGGCCGCGAGCAGCCAGCTCAGTGCTCAACCTCCTCCCCTGCACAACCTCCCCTGCTGGTTCTGCACCATCGCTCACCCCTAAGCCTCCTCCTGCTCTCAGACCTCCAGGTCTCCCCGAGACACCTCATCAATTCTCGGAGTGGCAGCTCCGGCTGCTCAGGCTAAATAAACCAACACGGGAAGGTCGAGGCTCTTCTGGGTCACTTCCCCAGCGACTAGCGAAGGCAGCAGAAAAAGCTCCTGCCTCTCATGGATCCTGAAGCTGAGTCCGGAGACCATCAAACCATTGAAAAGACCTGAGACCGTGGGGTTTCGCCAACTCAGGGTGTCCCCAACTCAGGGTGTCCCCGTGCAGGGTGTCTCCAATCCCAACTCAGGGTGTCCCCAAGTTGGCGTGTCCCCAATCCAGGGTGTCCCCAACTCAGGGGTGTCCCCAATCCGGGAAATCAAGGCTCCACCACTGCTCTGGGCAACCTGGACTAGGACATTTCTCCCCAAGATCTCATCTCCATCTCTCCTCTTGCAGCTCCAAACCCTCATCCTATCCCATCCCTGATCCAGAGTCCCTCCCCAGCTTTCCTGGAGCCCCTTCCAGCCCTGGAAGCTGCTCTAAGGTCTCCCCACACCCTTCTCTTCTCCAGCCTCAACAACCCCAACTCTCTCCTCGCACAGGAGCTTCTCCAGCCCCTCAGATCATCTCCGTGGCCTCCTCTGTCCTCACAGCATCTCTCACTCATGTCCTGTGGTCCTGTGCTTGGCCTGTGATGCTCTTCAAGCTTTGGCTGCAAACCTCCTGTGCTCTCAGCTCCCGGAGAGGGTCAGACGGCAGAGGATGCCACCCCTGCCCTTCTCCAAGGCCCCGAATGACCCCGGGGAGCTCCCACATCACTGGAGGCAGCAGCAGAGAGAGCTGGGGTTGTTTAGCCTGGAGAAGAGGAGGCTGAGAGGAGACCTCATTACTCTCTCCAACTACCTGAAAGGAGGTTGTGGAGAGGATTGTGGACAGGTTGTCCCTGTCCCTTCTGCCAAGGGACAGGGGACAGGACAAGAGGGAATGGCCTCAAGCTCCACCAGGGGAGATTTAGGCTGGAGATTAGGAGGAGGTTTTTCACACAGAGGGTCACTGGGCATTGGAATAGGCTGCCCAGGGAGGTGGTTGATTCCCCTTCCCTGGAGGGGTTTAAGGCACAGGTGGATGAGGTCTTGAGGGACTTGGTTTAGTGTTTGATAGGAATGGTTGGACTAGAAGATCCGATAGGTCCCTTTCAACCTGGTTGTTCTATGATTCTATGATCTCCTCTGGGCAAGAGCCCTTGACTGATAAACCTCACTGGTTATTCATTAACCGCCAGAGGTTCGTTCCCAAGGTGGAGAGAACAGCACCATTGATTGAGAGAAAGGTTGGTTGTCAGCCAGAGAGACCCATTCCAGGAGACCTCTCCAGCGTGGGAAAGCACCACGGTTGGAAGCTCGAGGGTTCAGACCAGCACCACCAGGATTTAGAGCAACCAGGGAGCAGAGCAACCAAACGGCAGCGGATCCTGCACTTGGGGCACAACAACCCTGAGCAGCTCCAGCCTAGGAGAAGTCTGGCTGGAAAGTGGCTGGAGGAGAAGGAGCTGGGGGGGTTGGGTGAAGAGGAGGCAGCAGGGGCCCAGGTGGCCAAGAAGGCCAAGGGCATCTTGGCTTGGATGAGATGAGGAGAATCCCTCTGGCCTGAGCCCTGGGGAGAGCGCTCCTGGAATCCTGGGGTCAGTCCTGGGCCCCTCAGCACCAGAAGGATGTTGAGGGGATGGAGAACGTCTGGAGAGGGGAATGGAGCTGGGGAAGGGGCTGGAGAAGAAGAGGAGCGTCTGAGAGAGCTGTTGGGGTTGAGGCTGGAGAAGAGGAGGCTGAGGGGAGAGCTCCTTGCTCTCTGCAAGTCCCTGAGAAGAGAGGAGGTTGTGGAGAGGAGGGAGCTGGGCTCTTCTGCCAAGGGACAGGGGACAGGCCGAGAGGGAATGGCCTCAAGCTCCACCAGGGGAGGCTCAGGATGGACATGAGTTAAAAATATTTAATGGAAAAGGTGATTGGGCAGTGGAAGAGGGAGGTGGTTGATTCCCCATCCCTGGAGGGGTTTAAGTTGTGGGTGGCCAAGGTGCTGAGGGACATGGGTTAGTGATTGATGGGAATGGTTGGACTCCATGATCCGGTGGGTCTCTTCCAACCTGGTGATTCTATGATTCTGTGAGTGGGAGAAGACAGGGAGCAGCACTTCAGTCCCAGTTGTGCTCAGCCAAGCGCTGGCAGCCTCAGCACAAGCAGCATGGGCACAGCTCCCTCTGCTGCAGAGCATTCGACTGGCACAGGCTCAGCCCAGCTCCAGGAGGGATGTAGCCAATATTCACACACACACGCACACTCATCTCAGAGGGACTTACCTTCCACTCCTTTGACTCCAGAAGCATTTCCGAGCGATTAAAAGCAGCCACCAAACTGCAGTCGCAGCCCAGAAAGCCAAACCTTGTCCCTGGGCTGCAGCCAGAGCGGTGGGAGCAGCAGGGAGGGAGGGGATCCTGCCCCTCTGCTCCACTCGGGGAGACCCAACCTGGAGCCCCAAGTCGGGATGCTCAGCACAGGGAGGACACGGAGCTGCTGGAGCGAGTGCAGAGGCCACGGAGATGATCCGAGGGCTGGAGAAGCTCCTGTGCGAGGAGAGAGTTGGGGTTGTTGAGGCTGGAGAAGGGTGTGGGGAGACCTTAGAGCAGCTTCCAGGGCTGGAAGGGGCTCCAGGAAAGCTGGGGAGGGGCTCTGGATCAGGGATGGGATGAGGGGAAGGGTTTGGAGCTGCAAGAGGGGAGATGGAGATGAGATCTTGATGAGAAATGTTTTTTTGTGAGGATGAGGAGGCCCTGGCCCAGGTTGCCCAGAGCAGAGGTGGCTGCCCCATCCCTGGAGGGTCTCAACACCAGCTTGGATGGGACTTGGAGCCCCTGATCCAGCAGGAGGTGGAACCGGGTAAGCTTTGAGGTCCTTTCCAACCCAACCCATCCTGTTATTCTTTGCCTCCAAACAGCCAGAGAGGCCTGGAAACAGCTCCCACATCCCCAGCCTCAGCTTTCCAACAGCAAATCTGCTTTTCAAGCAGCTCCCGGGGCGGCTGCTGCCTCCACCTTCCTCTGTTTTCCTCCTTGGTATCTGTGTTTAAGCAGTCGCTTCTTAACACGGATTATTTTATGTTTATACAACTTGTATCCCGAGTTTTACGTCTTTCTTCCCCCGGAGAGGAATTTACAGAAGAGGCAACAGCCTTTTACGAGGCTGAGGAAGAAAATCCCCCAAATCCAAAGCGAAGCAGCAACCACGTCCCAACCCTTTTTATAGGAACTCGGTAGTTCAGTTGCCTCTGAGCTCTTAATTCCTTGAGAGCCTCTCCAGGACCCACCAGGAAAACTCTTCCCTGCAGCCGTTAAGAGGATTATGTTCTTCCAGGCATTCCTGGTCCTGCTGGTGCTTCTTAGGGCTGCCCTCTGAGCTCCTGCTCCTCTCCTTGAGCTGCTCCCTCCTCGTGAGATGCACCAAATGCTTTCTCCTCTCTTAAATATCAATTCCTGTTATTCCTCTGAGGTGTGAGCAGCTCCGAGCTGGGAGATCCTGATTCCCAAACCAATATGAAGCTGCAACACTGTCTCATTGCTTCCAGCCCTTCCTCACCGCTTCCAGCCCTTCCTCACAGCTTCCAGTCCTTCCTCACTGCTTCCAGCCCTTCCTCACCGCTTCCAGCTCTTCCTCACTGCTTCCACCTCTTCCTCAGTGCTTCCAGTCCTTCCTCAGTGCTTCCAGCCCTTCCTCACCACTTCCACCTCTTCCTCACAGCTTCCACCTCTTCCTCACTGCTTCCAGTCCTTCCTCACTGCTTCCAGTCCTTCCTCACTGCTTCCAGCCCTTCCTCACCGCTTCCGGCCCTTCCTCACTGCTTCCAGCCCTTCCTCAGCGCTTCCACCTCTTCCTCACAGCTTCCACCTCTTCCTCACTGCTTCCAGTCCTTCCTCACTGCTTCCAGTCCTTCCTCAGTGCTTCCAGTCCTTCCTCACTGCTTCCAGCCCTTCCTCACCGCTTCCACCTCTTCCTCACTGCTTCCAGCTCTTCCTCACTGCTTCCAGCCCTTCCTCAGCGCTTCCACCTCTTCCTCACTGCTTCCAGCTCTTCCTCACTGCTTCCAGCCCTTCCTCAGCGCTTCCACCTCTTCCTCACTGCTTCCAGCTCTTCCTCACTGCTTCCAGCCCTTCCTCACCGCTTCCACCTCTTCCTCACAGCTTCCACCTCTTCCTCACTGCTTCCAGTCCTTCCTCACTGCTTCCAGTCCTTCCTCACTGCTTCCAGCCCTTCCTCACCGCTTCCACCTCTTCCTCACTGCTTCCAGCTCTTCCTCACTGCTTCCAGCCCTTCCTCACCGCTTCCACCTCTTCCTCACCGCTTCCAGCTCTTCCTCACTGCTTCCAGCCCTTCCTCAGCGCTTCCACCTCTTCCTCACTGCTTCCAGCTCTTCCTCACCGCTTCCAGCTCTTCCCCAGCACTTCCGGCCCTTCCTCACTGCTTCCACCTCTTCCTCACTGCTTCCGGCCCTTCCTCACTGCTTCAAATCGCTTGGTCGGACACACAGAGTCCAACAAAGACTTGGATCCATCCTCCACATAAAACCCCAAGAGAAAGAGGACCCACACGTGCAGCCAACAGGAATCAAAGGTGTCTCCTCACTTAGTGCTGCTGTTCCGTCTGTCCGTGACTCCGGCTCCGGTTCTGATCTGCACGGAGGGGCCACTAGGTAAGGGCTGATTCTGGAAGATCAACTCTGGAGTGAGATCCACTTCGGTCGGACTCACCATCGCTTTGGCTGCAGAAAGTAAAGCTGTTTTCCCCTTGTTGTAGTTCTCCAAGACCTGCGGGAGAGGAGCAGAGGAACAGCCATGCTTTACCCCAAGATCTCATCTCCATCTCCCCTCTTGCAGCTCCAAACCCTTCTCCTTGTCCTGTCCCTGCTCCAGAGCCCCTCCCCAGCTTTCCTGGAGCCCCTTTCAGCCCTGGAAGCTGCTCTAGGGTCTCCCCACACCCTTCTCAGAAGAGGGAGGAGAGAACCAGGCTCGACAACCTCAATTCTCGGTTCATATAGGAGCTTCTAGAGGTGGGACGTGCTCCAGGGAGCTCCGGGATGGGGGTGCTCAGGTAAGCTCTGGGGGACTGGAAGGGAGAGGAGAACTGGGGTTTTGCCATGGAGATGCTTGCAAGTGATGTGTAGTTTCTTTAAAAGCAGCAAGAAATGCATTTAGAGCATAATTCTCGTGCTCAGATGGACTCTTGATGTTTGCTGAGGCTGCTGGTAGCTTAGTCACCAGGCTCAAGCTGCCTTTGTTTCCGTCTGGTTTCACCTCCTAGGGCTGGGGGGGGCTCTGCTGCCTTGGGGAAATGCTGGGATGCGACTCTCTTTCTTGGGATTTTTTTTGAAGAGCTTATCACAGAATCACAGAACAACCAGGTTGGAAGGGACCCATCGGATCTTCTAGTCCAACCATTCCTATCAAACACTAAACCAAGTCCCTCAAGACCTCATCCACCCGTCCCTTAAACACCTCCAGGGAAGGGGAATCAACCACCTCCCTGGGCAGCCTATTCCAATGCCCAATGACCCTTTCTGGGAAAAACCTCCTCCTAATCTCTAGCCTAAATCTCCCCTGGCAGAGCTTGAGGCCATTCCCTCTTGTCCTGTCCCTTGGGAGAAGAGCCCAGCTCCCTCCTCTCCACAACCTCCTTTCAGGTAGTTGGAGAGAGTAATGAGGTCTCCCCTCAGCCTCCTCTTCTCTAGGCTAAACCCCCCCAGCTCTCTCAGTCGCTCCTCATAAGGCCTGTTCTCCAGCCCCTTCACCAGCCTCGTTGCTTTTCTCTGGACTCTCTCCAGAGCTTCAACATCCTTCTTGTGCTGAGGGGCCCACAACTGACCCCAGGATTCAAGTAGTGGCCTCACCAGTGCTGAGTCCAGAGGGAGAAGAACCTCCCTGGACCTGCTGGTCACACCATTTCTGATCCAAGCCAGGATGCCCTTGGCCTTCTTGGCCCCCTGGGCACACTGCTGGCTCATGGTCACTCGCTGTCGACCAACCCCCCCAGGTCCCTCTCCTCCTGGCAGCTTTCTAGCCAGGCTTCTCCCAGTCTGTAGCTCTGCTCAGGGTTGTTGTGCCCCAAGTGCAGGATGTGGCATTTGACTGTGTTAAACCTCATGCCGTTGGACACTGCCCAGTGCTCCAACCTGTTTACGTCCCTCAAAGACTGACCTGGGGTCACCGGTGAGGGGCTGTGGAGCTCTTCTGGTGGAGTCTGGGAGTCTCTGAAGCTCTTTCAGTGGCAAAACGAGTCTTTGGAAAAACTCAACTCAGGAGGTTCTGTTCTCCACAACTCGTTAAGACTCCAAGTGAGCTGATGCTTGTGTTTAACATAACATTAACATAATTGTGATAATTGCGGTTATTGGATGCTCCTTGGGGACCTCTGGGTTGTTTGTTGAGGCAAAGAACTTGTCTGCTTGGGGGTGAGAATCAGAGTCTGTTTTCTCAACACTGAAGTTGAGGTTGGACTCCATGATCAGGTGGGTCTCTTCCAACCTGGTTGTTCTATGATTCTCCAGCCCTCGGATCATCTCCGTGGCCTCCTCTGCACTCACTCCAGCAGCTCCATGTCCTCCCTGTGCTGAGGAGCCACACTTGGGGCTCCAGGTTTGGTCTCTCCGAGCAGAGCAGAGGGGCAGGATCCCCTCCCTCCCTGCTGCTCCCACCGCTCTGGCTGCAGCCCAGGACACGTTCCCAGCTCCTGTTGAGCTTCTCCACCCCCATCACCCCAAGTCCTTCTCCTCAGGGCAGCTCCCGATCCATTCTCCATCCAGCCTGGGACAATCCTCCCATGATATTAAGTTTCCCATCAGCGACTCCTCCTCAGGTTCAGGCTTTCTCTTACCTTTGGGTTGTCACTTCTTTGAAGAACATCCAGAAGCTGCCGGAGAAACACCTCCAGCTGCGAGAGGCCAATCCTGGAAGAGGACATAGCAACATCCCAGGGGCAGATCCGCGTCTTCTTCTCCATGGCAACCAGGAGGGCGTCACGACGTAAGGGGCGTGCGTTGCGACGTAAAAGGGGGCGGGGCGTGCGTCTGTACACAAGAAGGCAGTGCGTGTGCAAACAGATGTGGGGGCGTGGCCTAATGGGACCACGCCCATAAAGGGGGCGGGGCGAGGGGTTTTGCTGCTCTGTACTCCTCGTCCTGCTCTATAGACGCTTCTAACCCCATAGACCCCTCTAGCCCTGTTCTGCCCCATAACCCCTTTCCTGCCTCACAGCCCCCTCTAGTCCCATAGCAGAGGGCTGCCCCCTAAGCCCCATAACCCCATCCTGCCCTATTGCACCCTCCTACCCCATAAACCCCTCCAGCCCCAAACACCCTCCTGCCCCATAGACCCCTCCAGCCCCATAACACTCTCCTGACCCCTAGACCCCTCCAGCCCCAAACACCCTCCTGCCCCATGGACCCCTCCAGCCCCAAACACCCTCCTGCCCCATAGACCCCTCAAGCCCCATAACACCCTCCTGACCCCTAGACCCCTCCAGCCCCAAACACCCTCCTGACCCCTAGACCCCTCCAGCCCCAAACACCCTCCTGACCCCTAGACCCCTCTAGCCCCCATAGCACAAGGCTGCCCCATAGCCCCCATGAGTCTCCTAGCACAGGGCTGCCCCCTAAGCACCATCCTGCCCCATAGTCCCCTCTAGCCCTGTTCTGCCCCATGAACCCTTCCTGCCCCTCAGCACAAGAAGGATGTTGAGGGGATGGAGAATGTCTGGAGAAGGGAACGGAGCTGGGGAAGGGGCTGGAGAAGAAGAGGAGCAGCTGAGAGAGCTGGGGGGGTTGAGGCTGGAGAAGAGGAGGCTGAGGGGAGAGCTCCTTGCTCTCTGCAACTCCCTGAGAAGAGAGGAGGTTGTGGAGAGGAGGGAGCTGGGCTCTTCTCCCAAGGGATAGGACCAGAGGGAATGGCCTCAAGCTCCACCAGGGGAGGCTCAGGATGGATATCAGGAAAGAATATTTCCTGGAAAGGATGATTGGTCAGTGGGAGAGGCTGCCCAGGGAGGGGGTTGATTCCCCTTCCCTGGAGGGGTTTAAGGTGTGGGTGGCCGAGGTGCTGAGGGCCATGGGTTAGTGCTTGATGGGAATGGTTGGACTCCATGATCCGGTGGGTCTCTTCCAACCTGGTGATTCTATGATCCTATGAGGTGAGGCCACGCAGGAGAGCTGGATGCAAAGTCTTTACTACAAGGCAGGATTACAGAGGAAAAAGCACCATTTGGCAAGAAGAAAAGGGACCATGAGGTTCATCCAGAAGGAAAGGTCCATCTAACAGGAGATGGGGTTAAGTCCTCAGCCTCACATGGACCGTTTCTCCGCTGGGAAGAGGAGTAGGCGAAGAGATAAAAAGAACATTTTGGTATTTCCGATGAGTCCGGAGCAGCTCAACGTGGCTGGAGGAGGCCAGGGGTGGTCTTCTCGGTGCTCAGAGCAGGGTGCACATGCCCCGGCGCTTGATCTCGGTGGCCGTCGTCATCACCTCCATCTTCTTCTGGCTGTAGGGAGGGTAGCGGGGGCCGTTGAGGGCCTCCAGGCCCATGCTGCGGTGGAGGCAGCCGCGACGGTGGGTGAAGGTGTCGAAGGTGAACTTGCCGTGGTAGCAACCCAAACCGCTGTTGCCTGCAAGAGACGGAACGGGTCTGACCTTGGGCACCACCAGGAGAAGCTTTTCTCGATATATTTGGTGGGCAGAGGGTCACGTTCAGCTAGAAGGAACCTTTCCCGGGCAGGGTGCAAGGCTGGGAAGGGGAGCACGCGGCCCGAGTTTGTCTCGGAGCTGTTGTCAGGAATTCTAAGTGCAGGATTTTGGAGGAGCAGAAGTGCTGCCCAAAGGAACTCGATTAAAGCAGTGAAAAGCAAGCACAGTCCCAGCACTTGGGGCTCTTTCTGTGCTCGCTCTCTATCCAGCTGAACCAAAAGTTCCAGCCTTCTTGTGGCAGCTCCTGAACGCTGACCGTTCCATGCTGAGTGATCGGAGGTTCTCCATCATTCTTCATGCTTGGAAAACCAACTGCTTCTCTGCTTCTAAATACCGAGAAGCCCAGCATGGTCACCGCTTAGAAAAGCTCCATCCCAACGTTTTATTCACCACAAGAGGGACGTTGAGGCTCTGGAGAGAGTACAGAGAAGAGCCACGAAGCTGGGGAAGGGGCTGGAGAACAGGCCCTATGAGGAGCGGCTGAGAGAGCTGGGGGTGTTTAGCCTAGAGAAGAGGAGGCTGAGAGGAGACCTCATTACTCTCTGTGACTACCTGAAAGGAGGTTGTGGAGAGGAGGGAGCTGGGCTCTTCTCCCAAGGGACAGGGGACAGGACGAGAGGGAATGGCCTCAAGCTCCACCAGGGGAGATTTAGGCTGGAGATTAGGAGGAAGTTTTTCACACAGAGGGTCATTGGGCATTGGAACAGGCTGCCCAGGGAGGTGGTTGATTCCCCTTCCCTGGAGGTGTTTAAGGCACAGGTAGATGAGGTCCTGAGGGACATGGGTTAGTGTTTGATAGGAATGGTTGGACTCGATGATGCGATGGGTCCCTTCCAACCTGGTTGTTCTATGATTCTATGAAATCATCCTGCTGCTGGGCAACCACTGGACCTCTCAACCCTTCGGAGAAGCTCTCAGCCCTTGGGAGAAGCTCTCCCCCTTCCCAAGTGCCTCTTCCAGCTCTACGGTGACCCAAACCCACAAAATCCTTCCGTCTGGAGCTCCGAGCGCATCATTTTTCCCACAGAATCAGGTTGGGAAAGAGCTTGGAGATCATCAGGCTGCCCAGGGAGGGGGCTGAGCCACCTTCCCTGAAGGTGTTTAAGATGAGGTGCTGAGGGACATGGGTTAGAGGTTGATGGGAATGGTTGGACTCCATGATCCAATGGGTCTTTTCCAACCTGGTGGTTCTATGATTCTAAACTGTGTCCCCAAGTGCCACATCCTTACACCTCCTAAACACCCTCAGGGATTTCCATCACTCCTAAGAGTCACCAAATCATTACGGTTGGAAATAAAAACCTCTCAAGTCCGACTGTCACCATGTCCCAAGGGCCGCAGCTCCACCTTTTCAGCCCTTCCAGGGATGGAGACTCCACCACTGACCCCCTGGGCAGCCTCTGCCTGCGTTTTGCTGTTTTCACAGTAAATAAATAGCTCCTAATCATAGAATCATAGAACAACCAGGTTGGAAGGGACCCATCGAGTCCGACCATTCCTATCAAACACTAAACCCTCAGGTCCCTCAGGACCTTGTCTACCTGTGCCTTAAACCCCTCCAGGGAAGGGGAATCAACCACCTCCCTGGGCAGCCTATTCCAATGCCCAATGATCCTCTGTGTGAAAAACTTCCTCCTAATCTCCAGCCTAAATCTCCCCTGGTGGAGCTTGAGGCCATTCCCTCTCGGCCTAGTCCCCTGTCCCTTGGGAGAAGAGCCCAGCTCCCTCCTCTCCACAACCTCCTCTCTTCTCAGGTAGTTGTAGAGAGTAATGAGGTCTCCTCTCAGCCTCCTCTTCTCCAGGATAAACCCCCCCAGCTCTCTCAGCCACTCCTCATAGGGCCTGTTCTCCAGCCCCTTCACCAGCTTCATGGCTCTTCTCTGGACTCTCTCCAGAGCCTCAACATCCTTCTTGTGCTGAGGGGCCCACAACTGAACACAGGATTCAAGGAGCAGCCTCACCAGTGCTGAGTCCAGAGGGAGAATCACCTCCCTGGCCCTGCTGGTCACACTGTTTCTGATCCAAGCCAGGATGCCCTTGGCCTTCTTGGCCCCCTGGGCACACTGCTGCCTCATGGTCAGTCGCTGTCGACCAACACCCCCAGGTCCCTCTCCTCCTGGCAGTTTTCTAGACAGACTTCTCCCAGTCTGGAGCTCTGCTCAGGGTTGTTGTGCCCCAAGTGCAGGATGCGGCATTTGGCCGTGTTAAACCTCAGCCCATGGATCCAGCCTGTTTAGGTCCCTCTGCAGAGCCTCCAGACCCTCCAGCAGATCCACACTTCCACACAGCTTAGTGTCATCTCTCCTGGTGCACCCTGAGGTCACTCCCTACTCCTGGGAAGCTTCTTCCAATTTTCGCAGCCTACGGAAGCTTTGCTGTGTCTCCGTTTCCCTCCAGGGCGGCTCGACCCTATCTCCCCACGGCCTGGAGCTACCAGCGTGGTCCCCATCCAGCTCAGCTTCTTTCCAGAGCTCCTACAACCCGTCGGCAATGCCGATTCTACCGATTCCCGTGGCTGGGGAGGCCGCACCTCGTGGTTAACGACCCAACGACTTCAGATCTGAGCTGCCGGAGAAGCTTGGGTCACCTCACGGCGATGACTTCAGGCCCTAGGCCCGACCGGGACACTCGTAAAACGGCTTCGCCTGATAATTTGAGGCAATTTGGGCTGAATCATCTCCATAAAGATAAGTGACGGGGACGGGGAAGCACCAGGAATTGGTCCCTGACCCACAGGAAGGAGAAGGATTAATTGTTGTCGCTGTGGCCTATTAAAGCTGAATCAGCCGCCGGCCCCGACGGAGACGCTGAGCGGCAGCAGAACAAGGTAGATTCTCCCAAGAAGATTCCAAGAGAGAATATAGTCCCAAGGAAGCATCATCTGGGGTTTGATAGGAATGGTTGGACTCAATGATCGGATGGGTCTCGTCCAACCTGGTGATTCTATGATTCTCGTATTCACAGAATCATCGAATCCTGGAACGGTTTTGGTTGGAAGGGACCTCAAAGCCTTTCCTCATCGCGTCCTCAACGTGGCTCGGGCACCCGGGGCAGGGTGGGAAGGGGTGTCCGGACTTACCGATCCCCCCGAAGGGCAGCGAGGTCAGCGTCATGTTCATCAAGGTGTCGTTGCCGCAGAAGGTGCCGCTGCTCGTGCGCTCCAGGAACTGGTTCACCACCTGGGAGGGAAGCAGAGAAGCACAAGAGGCTCAGAATGACGGTGGAAAGGACCTCAAAGCCCACCCAGACCCACCAGGGACACCTCCCGCTGGATCGGGGGCCTCCAAGCCCCATCCCACCTGCCCTTGAGCCCCTCCAGGGATGGGGCAGCCACCTCTGCTCTGGAAAACCTATTCCAGGGCCTTCCAACCCTCACAGCAAAACATTTCTCCACGAGATCTCATCTCCATCTCCCTTCTTGCAGCTTCAAACCATTCTCCTCATCCCATCCCTGCTCCAGAGCTCCTCCCCAGCTTTCCTGGAGCCCCTTTCAACCCTGGAAGCTGCTCTAAGGTCTCCCCACACCCTTCTCTTCTCAGCCTCCCACTCCAAGCCCCATCCAACCTGCCCTTGAACCCCTGAAGGGATGCGGCAGCCACCCCTGCTCTGGGCAACCTGGGCCTCAACCCCCTCACCGTGAAGAATGTCTTCCCAAGATCTCATCTCCATCTTCCCTCTTCCAGCTCCAAACCCTTCCCCTCATCCTCTCCCTGCTCTCCCTGATCCAGAGCCCCTCCCCAGCTTTCCTGGAGCCCCTTCCAGCCCTGGAAGCTGCTCTAAGGTCTCCCCACACCCTTCTCCAGCCTCAACAACCCCAACTCTCTCCTCACACAGGAGCTTCTCCAGCCCTCGGATCATCTCCGTGGCCTCCTCTGCCCTCACTCCAGCAGCTCCGTGTCCTCCTTGTGCTGAGGATCCAGACTTGGGGCTCCAGGTGGGTCTCCCCCGAGCGGAGCAGAGGGGCAGGATCCCCTCCCTCCCTGCTGCTCCCACCGCTCTGGCTGCAGCCCAGGCCACCTTCCCAGCTCCCGTTGAGCTTCCCCCTCCCTCAACACCCCAAATCCTTCAGCTTCAAACCGAAGAGATGTGTCTCCAAGCTGGCTCCACAAGCAGCACTTATCAACCATCACCCAACTCCTTCACCAGCCCCAGAGCAGTTTGGCTCAAAAAGACCCTTCCGGATCTCACTGTGGCAGCCCTTTCCCCGACCTCCTTTTCCGATCCACGGGCCACACACCCACCTTGCTGTCGCAGGAGAAGGCGTAGAGGACCAGCGGGCGCGGCCGCGCGTTGATGAAATCGATGGCTTCGTCCACGCCGGCCACCACCACGATGGGCAGGACGGGGCCAAAAACCTCCTCCTGCATGGCGGGGTCCGAAGGCTGCACGTCCGCCAGCACCGTGGGGGCTGAGGAGGAGGGTGGGAATCGAAGAATCAAGCAGGTTGGAAGAGACCCACCGGATCGTGGAGTCCGACCGTTCCCATCAAGCACTAACCCATGTCCCTCAGCACCTCAGCCACCCACACCTTAAACCCCTCCAGGGAAGGGGAATCAACCCCCTCCCTCTTCCACTGCCCAATGACTCTTTCCATGAAATATTTCTCCCTGATGTCCATCCTGAGCCTCCCCTGATGGAGCTTGAGGCCATTCCCTCTTGTCCTGTCACTTGGGAGAAGAGCCCAGCTCCCTCCTCTCCACAACCTCCTCTCAGGGAGTCGGAGAGAGTTATGGTCACACATCCCTCAGAATCACAGAATCACAGAACAACCAGGTTGGAAGGGACCCAGCGGATCTTCTAGTCCAACCATTCCTATCTAACACTAAACCAAGTCCCTCAAGACCTCATCCACCCGTCCCTTAAACCCCTCCAGGGAAGGGGAATCAACCACCTCCCTGGGCAGCCTCTTCCAATGCCCAATGACCCTTTGTGTGGAAAAACTTCCTCCTAATCTCCAGCCTAAATCTCCCCTGGTGGAGCCTGAGGCCATTCCCTCTTGTCCTGTCCCCTGTCACTTGGGAGAAGAGCCCAGCTCCCTCCTCTCCACAACCTCCTTTTAGGTAGTTGTAGAGAGCAATGAGGTCTCCTCTCAGCCTCCTCTTCTCCAGCTTCAACACCCCAAGATCTCTCAGCCTCTCCTCATCAGGCCTGTTCTCCAGCCCCTTCACCAGCTTCGTGGCTCTTCTCTGGACTCTCTCCAGAGCCTCAACATCCTTCTTGTGCTGAGGGGCCCACAACCTGAACACAGGATTCAAGGAGCGGCCTCACCAGTGCTGAGTCCAGAGGGAGAATCACCTCACTGTGGGAGCTCCCACAGCCCCCAGAACCCATCTCCTCACCGATGTAGAGCTCCTTCTCGTCCGTCTGTCCCCCGATGGCCACGCGACCGCTGCACAGAAGCGCCCGGATGCGGCGGAACTGCTTCTCCCCGATGATGCGGCCGAAGTCGGGGGATTCCTTGGGGTCGGAGCCGTAGAACTCGACGATGGCCTCGCGCAGGTAAGGCATCAGCTTCTCCTGCATCTCCAGGCTGCAGAGCACGTAGTCGGGGGCCACGCAGGTCTGCCCCGCGTTGAAGAAGCGTCCCCAGGCCACTCTCCGGGCCACGTTGCGCAGGTCGCAGGCGTCAGACACGTAGCAGGGGTTCTTGCCCCCCAGCTCCAGCGTCACCGGCGTCAGGTGCTTGGCGGTGGCTCCCATCACCATCCTCCCCACGGAGGGGGAGCCTGTGGGAAGAGGGGAGAAGCTTCACGGTGAGGATCCCACCAGGTCTGGGAGATGGATCCTGGGCTGAGATCAACAGCAGGAGGGTTAACGAGGACAAAGTGTGGATCCTGCCCTTGGGGTACAACAACCCTGAGCAGCTCCAGCCTAGGAGAAGTCTGGCTGGAAAGTGGCTGGAGGAGAAGGAGCTGGGGGGGTTGGGTGAAGAGGAGGCAGCAGGGGCCCAGGTGGCCAAGAAGGCCAAGGGCATCTTGGCTTGGATAAGACCAGGCGTGGCCAGCAGGGCCAGGGAGGTTCTTCTCCCTCTGGGGAGAGCGCTCCTGGAATCCTGGGGTCAGTTGTGGGCCCCTCAGCACCAGAAGGATGTTGAGGGGCTGGAGAACATCTGGAGAAGGGAAAGGAGCTGGTGAAGGGGTTGGAGAAGAAGTGGAGCGTCTGAGAGAGCTGGGGGGGTTGAGGCTGGAGAAGAAGAGGCTGAGGGGAGAGCTCCTTGCTCTCTGCAACTCCCTGAGAAGAGAGGAGGTTGTGGAGAGGAGGGAGCTGGGCTCTTCTGCCAAGGGACAGGGGACAGGCCGAGAGGGAATGGCCTCAAGCTCCACCAGGGGAGGCTCAGGATGGATATGAGGAAAAAATTCTTCATGGAAAGGTTGATTGGTCAGTGGGAGAGGCTGCCCAGGGAGGGGGTTGAGTCCCCTTCCCTGGAGGGGTTTAAGGTGTGGGTGGCCGAGGTGCTGAGGGACATGGGTTAGTGATTGATAGGAATGGTTTGATAGGATAGGACCTCATTGCTCTCTCCGGCTACCATCGAATCATTCTGTGATTCTCTGCTCTGGCCCGAAGGACTCACCTGTGAAGAAGATGTAGTCGAATTTGTTCTCCAGGAGCTTGGTGGTCTCCTGCACCCCCGCGGTCACCACGGCAAAGCAGTCCTGGAAGGTAAGAGGGAAGGTCCCCAGTGTCACCACCTGCCCTGGATGCTCCATCCCCATCCCCACCAGGACCATCCTGAGCTGCTGATCACGGAGGAAGGACCTGGGATGGTTTGGAGCTGGTATGGGTGGGATGACCATGACCTTGGGGCAGGAATGGGGAGAAGAACGAGGACAAGGAGAGGTTCTTACACTGTCCAGGTAGCAGGGCAGCGTCTCAGCCACCAGCTTCTCGGTGTTCTTGGCTACCTCCGAGGGCTTGACGACGACACAGTTCCCTGGGGGAGACGGAGAGGACGTCAGAGCAGTGACACGGGGGACAACCAGCCCTCTGGTTCAGGGACAAGGCCAGTGCTTCCGCTCACCGGCTGCGATGGCCCCGATGAGGGGCACCAGGAAGAGGTGGATGGGGTAGTTCCAGGGCGTGATGATGAGCACCACCCCATAGGGGTCCTTGCGGATGAAGGCCGAGTCCAGCTGGGTCACCTGCCAAGAAGCCCACGACCTCAATCCTGTTTCCCAACCTCGATCTGCTCTCCCCCTCCTCCTCCTCTTCCCCCTTCCCCAAGCCATCCCGGAGCTTCCGCCTCACCAGGTTCTTGCACACGTGCTCGTCCTTCACCCAGTGGGACAGGTTGTTCAAGGTGTCGTTGAGCTCGTTCTTGCAGAGGAGGATCTCGGTGAAGTAAGCCTCGAAGGACGGCTGTGGGAAAACACGCAGCAGCGTAAGCGCCACAGCGACCCCACCTCCTCTCCAGCCACACGGGGGTCACCTGCCCTGCTACAGACTGGGAGAAGCCTGGCTGGAAAACTGCCAGGAGGAGAGGGACCTGGGGGGGGTTGGTCGACAGCGACTGACCATGAGCCAGCAGTGTGCCCAGGTGGCCAAGAAGGCCAAGGGCATCCTGGCTTGGATCAGAAAGGGTGTGACCAGCAGGGCCAGGGAGGTTCTTCTCCCTCTGGACTCAGCGCTGGTGAGGCCGCTCCTTGAATCCTGTGTTCAGTTGTGGGCCCCTCAGCACAAGAAGGATGTTGAGGCTCTGGAGAGAGTCCAGAGAAGAGCCACAAAGCTGGTGAAGGGGCTGGAGAACAGGCCTTATGAGGAGCGGCTGAGAGAGCTGGGGGGGTTTAGCCTAGAGAAGAGGAGGCTGAGAGGAGACCTCATTACTCTCTCCAGCTACCTGAAAGGAGGTTGTGGAGAGGAGGGAGCTGGGCTCTTCTCCCAAGGGACAGGGGACAGGACAAGAGGGAATGGCCTCAAGCTCCACCAGGGGAGATTTAGGCTGGAGATTAGGAGGAAGTTTTTCCACACAAAGGGTCATTGGGCATTGGAATAGGCTGCCCAGGGAGGTGGTTGATTCCCCTTCCCTGGAGGGGTTTAAGGGACGGGTGGATGAGGTCTTGAGGGACTTGGTTTAGTGTTTGATGGGAATGGTTGGACTCAATGATCCGATGGGTCTCTTCCAACCTGGTTGTTCTATGATTCTATGAAAAGCTTCTAAGTAGAAGCTATTGAGCAGGAGGCAGCGCTGGAGGGGTTAAAAAAAAAACAACGCATAGAGGTGGCACTTGGGGACACGGTTGAAATGGTCGGACTGGATGAGCTTGGAGGTCTCTTCCAACCTCAACGAGTCTGAGTCACTGTCACCTTCCAAAGTCCCCAAGGAGCATCAGAGTCCTGAAAATTCTAGGAAAATAGGGGTTTGGGGCCAGAGATGTAGAATCAGAGAATCACCAGGTTGGAAGAGACTCACTGGATCATCGAGTCCAACCGTTCCCATCAACCAATAAACCGTAAACCAATATTTAACATCTCAATATTTAACATCTTCTCAATATTTAGCATCTTCTCCATATTTAGCATCTTCTCCATATTTAGCATCTTCTCCATATTTAACACTTTCTCAGTATTTAGCGTCTTCTCCCTATTTAGCATCTTCTCAATATTTAGCATCTTCTCCATATTTAACACTTTCTCAGTACTTAGCATCTTCTCAGTACTTAGCATCTTCTCAATATTTAGCGTCTTCTCCATATTTAGCGTCTTCTCCATATTTAACACTTTCTCCGTATTTAGCATCTTCTCAGTACTTAGCATTTTCCCAGTACTTAGCGTCTTCTCAATATTTAGCGTCTTCTCCATATTTAACACTTTCTCCGTATTTAGCATCTTCTCCGTATTTCGCGTCTTCTCCATATTTAGCATCTTCTCCATATTTAGCATCTTCACAATATTTAGCGTCTTCTCAATATTTAGCGTCTTCTCGATATTTAGCATCTTCTCAATATTTAGCGTCTTCTCGATGCCGAACAACCTCCTGAGCTCAGCCTCTGCCAAATCCTCACCTGGGAACAGAGCCATGGGCTGAGGGGACACCAAGCAACGTCACAGGAGCTCCAGGAGCTCACGGGTTGGTGACCAGAGCTCCTGCACTGGGACGTTTGTGTCCCCACCAGGAAAGCTCCAAGCTCCCTCTCCCAAGCCAAGCGTGAAAGGGGAAAGGACCTTGATTTGTTCGAGGAGAAACATGAATTAGAGCTGAGTTAGGAGAAGCGTGAAGAGGCGAGAAGACAACTCCTCCAGCTTCGTGAAGGGCACGAGGGGCAAAGCTCCTGCCCCGAGAAGCTGTTTGCGAAGTGTGGTAGGTGCAGTCGGCGTCCGTTGGGCTCCTCCAGCCCCAAAATTATCATTGGGTAGGAGCTCCAGCCAACTTCATCGAATCATAGAATCGTAGAACAACCGGGTTGGAAGAGACCCACCGGATCATCGAGTCCAACCATTGAGTTCCAGGCTCGGAAAGGTCACCAAAACCCCACATAAGAGATCTTGGGGGCTCCAGCGCTGGTGGCCACTGGGTAGCCGAGCTGCTCCAGGCCACGAGGGCTGAGCAGGGACGGGTCATTCTCAGCCTGGACCGACGGTTTCATCACGAGGAGGATGAAGAAATTGGCCGGTGAAGGCGGCTCACGCCGGGTTTTGACGGAACGCGCCGGTTCTCCGGGGAACCATTAAGTCTGAGGTCATCCAGGCTCTTTTCATCAACGGAGGTGAGAGATACGCAAGAGCAGGTGAACTCTCGGCGGAGCTATGAGGGCCTGGCCGCATAACGAGGGTGTTAGTGGACGACCGGCTCTAATTAGACGCAATTAGAAGGACGCGCTCGCAGCACCGATGCCTATCAAGCCGAAGGAGAAGGCCCTCACCCCAAACAAACGAGGAAATGACCAGCTCGGGTGTTGAAATTCGTATCCGAGGGCACAGCTGATGCACCCACCAGGCCCTCTCGGAGATAAGGGCGGTGACAGCTCATCAGGGTGACCCAACTTCCCCCCCCCCGAAAAATGCTTCCGAAGCATGAAGGGATCTGAGGGGTTGGAGGACACGTCAGGGAGGAAAAATGAGGAAGAAAAGGGTCTCGGAGGAGCGGAGACAGAAGGAGGCGGCAGGGATGCTCGGAGAAAAACGTGTGGCAGCTCCTGGCACAACACGACATCCGGAGCCGCGGCCACAGCCCCAACCTGTGCCACCTCCGTGCCAGGGAAACCAGTCCCCGAGAGGAATGTGCGATGCCAGCACATTGCGCAGCGTCGGGTGCCACCAGCCCGATGAGGACACAACCCGCAGGTCACACCGAGCCACCGGGGACTCCCACGCGTGGGGGGGGATGCGGGAGGTGAAGCTTGGAAACACTGAGGTTCCCCTGAGCGGCTCCAGCCGAGGAGAAGTCTGGCTGGAAAGTGGCTGGAGGAGAAGGAGCTGGGGGGGTTGGGTGAAGAGGAGGCAGCAGGGGCCCAGGTGGCCAAGAAGGCCAAGGGCATCTTGGCTTGGATGAGATGAGGAGAATCCCTCTGGCCTGCGCCCTGGGGAGACCTCTCCTGGAATCCTGGGGTCAGTTGTGGGCCCCTCAGCACAAGAAGGATGTTGAGGCTGTGGAGGGAGTGCAGAGAAGAGCAAGGAAGCTGGGGAAGGGGCTGGAGAAGAAGAGGAGCGTCTGAGAGAGCTGTTGGGGTTGAGGCTGGAGAAGAGGAGGCTGAGGGGAGAGCTCCTTGCTCTCTGCAACTCCCTGAGAAGAGAGGAGGTTGTGGAGAGGAGGGAGCTGGGCTCTTCTGCCAAGGGACAGGGGACAGGACGAGAGGGAATGGCCTCAAGCTCCACCTGGGGAGGGTCAGGATGGACATTAGGAAAAATTATTTCCCAGAAAGGGTGATTGGTCAGTGGGAGAGGCTGCCCAGGGAGGTGGTTGATTCCCCTTCCCTGGAGGGGTTTAAGGTGTGGGTGGCCGAGGTGCTGAGGGACATGGGTTAGTGTTTGATGGGAATGGTTGGACTCCATGATCCGGTGGGTCTCTTCCAACCTGGTGACTCTATGATTCTAAGAGGGACTTTACCCAGTTTAGGGTCACTGGGAAGAGGGCTAAAAGCCTCAATCCCTAGTTTGCCTACACAGAGCTCAGCAGGGACCATGGGGACACCACCTCAGCCCTGGAGCACATCAAAGTGGGTGCAGGACCCAGACAAGCTGCTCTGAAGGTCCCCGAAGTTTGGAGCCTCCGTGGCCACCACCCGTATCCCCCCAGCACCTCACCTTGCCCAGATCCAAGGCGGTGGCCTCCAGGATGTCCTCCTTCTTGTCCTCCAGGAAGCGTCCCAGAGCCTCCAGCTGGGCCAGGCGATATTCCAAGGGTCGCGTCTTCCCGGAGAGCCAGGCCGCCCGCAGGCGGCTCACCAGCCCCGCGTAGGGGTTCCCGCTGTGGGGGGACAGGGACGTCAGGGGGACCCCAAGCCCACCCCAAGCCCCTTCTTCTCCAGGGGAGGAGGGACAGGAGCTCCGTGTCGCCCCAGTTCCGCGTCGCCCCAACCCAGCAGCAAACTGGGGAGAGGGAACCTGGACACCTTGGTGCTCCCCGTGATGCCAGGAGCAAGTGCTCCTTGGTTTGGACTCAATGATCCAAGTGGGTCTTTTCCAACCTGGTGATTCTACGACTCTCCCTGCTCAGCATCGCTCCAGAGAATCATTTGAGGGAATGATTTGAGTTGAAGGGACCTCCAAGCCCATCCAGTTCCACCCCTGCCACCTCCTGCTGGATCAGGGGCACCAAGCCCCATCCAACCTCCCTCCTCTCATGGGACGAGGTGGCCCGTGGGCCCCAAATTTATCCTCCAGCCTCCACCAACAGCACAAACCTGAGGACACCGGGATGAGAGCAGCACCCACACCCTCCTCACCCCATCCGGGTAGATGAGGTCCTGAGGGACATGGGTTAGTGATTGATGGGAATGGTTGGACTCCATGATCCGGTGGGTCTCTTCCAACCTGGTGGTTCTATGATTCTATAATTCTATGATCCCATCTCCCTCAGCCCTTCCATCCCATCTCCCTCAGCCCTTCCATCCCCATCCCCCTCGCCCCAGCCGCGAGCCCCTCGCTCTCACCCCACGGCGCTGCAGATCACCGGACAATTCCCACCGGCGGCTCCGCATCCGGAGGCTTTTCCACCATCGTGTCCGCACTTGCCGTGGCCCTGGGGAGCTTGGGGAGCTTGGTTCAGGCTGACTTGTTGGAAGGCGTCCATGGAGAACCTGGGAGGAGAAGCAGGATGGGGTCAACGCCAAGGCTGGAAGCGCCGGAGGTGCCGGAGGAGTCACCGCGCGGGCGAAGCTTTGAAGAGCTTGGAGATGGTTGTGGGGTGACTCAGCCCCACGGCTGCCGCCGGCTTCGGGGTGTCCGGCGGGACATGCCTGGCATTCCCGGGCATCCGTGTGCTCCGGCAGTGACGCTCCAGCCCCGAGGTCACGGACCCACAGCCCCGGCTGACCCCTGCGACCCTGCTGGGGGGCAGCAGCCTGAGCTGATCCGTGGGATCCAGCTATGGGACCCCAGGTGTGGGGCAGCAGCCTGGGCTGATCCATGGGATCCGGCTATGGGGCAGCATCCTGAGCTGATCCATGGGATCTCCATGGGACCCCAGGTATGGGGCAGCAGCCTGGGCTGATCTATGGGATCTGGCTGTGGGGCAGCATCCTGGGATGATCCCTGGGATCCCCCTTGGACCCTGCTGTGGGGCAGCATCCTGGGATGATCCCTGGGATCCCCCTTGGACCCTGCTGTGGGGCAGCATCCTGGGATGATCCCTGGGATCCGGCTGTGGGGCAGCATCCCACGTTGACCCCTGGGATCCAGCAGTGGGGCAGCATCCTGGGCTAACCCCTGGGATCCGGCCGTGGGGCAGCATCCTAGGATGACCCCTGGGATCCAGCTATGGGGCAGCATCCCAGGCTGATCCTTGAATCCCCCTGGGATCCAGCTATGGGGCAGCATCCCGAGCTGACCCCTTGCATCCCCAAGGATCCCAGTTTGGGGCCGTGTAGGGCAGCCCCACATCTACCCCCCCTGCCCCTCTTGGTGCCTGATGCCCCCACACTTCTTCACGGAACCCCCCCCCAACCCCAGCACCCCACAGCCTCCACCCGTGTGGGGCTGGAGAAGCACAGGGTCCCCGCGGTGCCTACCTGTGGCCGGAGGAGACTGGGGTGGCTGCCACGGCCAGGGGGTGCCCCCCTAAAAAAGTGTGGGGCTGGTGGCCAGTCCCACAGCCAGGGGCGGGGGCAGGGCAGCGTCCCGCCTCCTTGGGGCTGGCAGTGGGGAGAAGGAATGGGACAGGATGGGATGGGATGATGGCACTGGACAACTCCCATGGCCACCAAACCACCACCATGAACCTTCACCCACTAAGAACCCACAGACCTGCTCCCCAAAACCTACGGGGACACCACAAACCCCTCACCCTGCTCCCCAAGACCTACAGGGACACCACAAACCCCTCACCCTGCTCCCCAAGACCCAAGGGGACAACACAGACCCCTCACTCTGCTCCCCAAGATCTACAGGGACACCAAAGACCCCTCACCCTGCTCCCCAAGATCTACAGGGACAACACAGACCACTCACTCTCCTCCCCAAGACCTATGGGGACACCTCAGACCCCTTACTCTGCTCCCCAAGTACTATGGGGACAACACAGACCCCTTACCCTGCTCCCCAAGACCTATGGGGACACCTCAGACCCCTCATCCTGCTCCCCAAGACCTACAGGGACAACACAGACCACTCACTCTCCTCCCCAAGACCTATGGGGACACCACAGACCCCTCACTCTGCTCCCCAAGACCTACAGGGACAACACAGACCACTCACTCTGCTCCCCAAGACCTACAGGGACAACACAGACCCCTCACCCTGCTCCCCAAGACCCATGGGGACACCTCAGACCCCTCACCCTGCTCCCCAAGACCCATGGGGACACCACAGACCCCTCACTCTGCTCCCCAAGACCTACAGGGACAACACAGACCCCTCATCCTGCTCCCCAAGACCTACAGGGACAACACAGACCCCTCACCCTGCTCCCCAAGACCTATGGGGACAACACAGACCCCTCACTCTTCTCCCCAAGAGCTATGGGGACACCACAGACCCCTCACTCTGCTCCCCAAGACCTACAAGGACACCACAGACCCCTCATCCTGCTCCCCAAGACCTACAAGGACACCACAGACCCCTCACCCTGCTCCCCAGGAGCTATGGGGACACCACAGACCCCTCACTCTGCTCCCCAAGACCTACAGGGACAACACAGACCCCTCACTCTGCTCCCCAAGACCCAAGGGGACAACACAGACCCCTCACCCTGCTCCCCAAGACCTACAGGGACAACACAGACCCCTCACTCTGCTCCCCAAGACCTATGGGGACAACACAAACCCCTCACTCTGCTCCCCAAGACCTACAGGGACAACACAGACCCCTCACTCTGCTCCCCAAGACCTACAGGGACACCACAGACCCCTCATCCTGCTCCCCAAGACCTACAGGGACAACACAGACCCCTCATCCTGCTCCACAAGACCCATGGGGACACCACAGACCCCTCACTCTTCTCCCCAAGACCCATGGGGACACCACAGACCCCTCACTCTGCTCCCCAAGACCTACAAGGACACCACAGACCCCTCATCCTGCTCCCCAAGACCTATGGGGACACCAAAGACCCCTCATCCTGCTCCCCAAGACCTACAGGGACAACACAAACCCCTCACTCTGCTCCCCAAGACCTACAGGGACATCAAAGACCCCTCACCCTGCTCCCCAAGACCCAAGGGGACAACACAGACCCCTCACTCTGCTCCCCAAGTACTATGGGGACACCACAGACACCTCACCCTGCTCCCCAAGACCCATGGGGACACCACAGACCCCTCACTCTTCTCCCCAAGAGCTATGGGGACACCACAGACCCCTCACCCTGCTCCCCAAGACCTACAGGGACAACACAGACCCCTCATCCTGCTCCCCAAGATCTACAGGGACAACACAGACCACTCACCCTGCTCCCCAAGACCTATGGGGACACCTCAGACCCCTTACTCTGCTCCCCAAGTACTATGGGGACACCACAGACCCCTCACCCTGCTCCCCAAGACCTACAAGGACACCACAGACCCCTCACCCTGCTCCCCAGGAGCTATGGGGACACCACAGACCCCTCACTCTGCTCCCCAAGACATACAAGGACACCACAGACCCCTCATCCTGCTCCCCAAGACCTATGGGGACACCAAAGACCCCTCATCCTGCTCCCCAAGACCTACAGGGACAACACAAACCCCTCACTCTGCTCCCCAAGACCTACAGGGACAACACAGACCACTCACTCTGCTCCCCAAGACCTACAGGGACACCACAGACCCCTCACCCTGCTCCCCAAGACCTACAAGGACACCACAGACCCCTCACTCTGCTCCCCAAGACCTACAGGGACAACACAGACCACTCACTCTGCTCCCCAAGACCTACAGGGACACCACAGACCCCTCACCCTGCTCCCCAAGACCCATGGGGACACCACAGACCCCTCACTCTTCTCCCCAAGACCCATGGGGACACCACAGACCCCTCACTCTGCTCCCCAAGACCTACAGGGACAACACAGACCCCTCACCCTGCTCCCCAAGACCCATGAGGACACCACAGACCCTTCACCCTAAGACCATCCTGACCCATGGGGACCCTACAGCCCCCCCCGTGTCCCCCACGTCTGTCCAGAGGGCTGTGTGTCCCCACACTCCGGTGCCGGCCGAGCCCTGGGCTCACCCCGCGGTGCCCGTCCCTGCCCAGGGGCACCGGTTCCTCCAGCCTGGCCCGGCGGCTCCTGGGCCGCTGCCCACACGCCCGCTCCCCAACCCTAATTAACCCCCACCCTGCGTCAACAGGAAGGGCAACCACCCTTCCTCTCGCTGCCCGGGCGAGGAGGAAAGATTTGGCGCCCAAAGTTGGCACCGGGACCTCGGCCACGATGCCGGCGGCACCACCAGGAGCCTTGGAGCAGGGCAAAGCCCTCAAAGCAACCCAAATCCACACCTGTCGGAGAAGCCTGGAAGGAGCAGCAGCAGTTTGGGTTCACCTCATCCTGATGTGGGATGTTCTTCTGATGCTCCACACGGCGTCTGGGGATGGGAGAGCAGGGAATGGAGCTCAAACGGAGATGGGTGCATGGGGGGACATGCTGGGATGGGGGGACACCCACAGCCACCTCGGTGCCACTATCGCTTGGATCTGAGACCATGGATCCACATCCCACGTCTGCTGGAGAGACCTGAGAGGGACAGCAGCACATCGGGACCTGGAACGGGTTCACTGGGAGGTGCTGGGGTCCCCATCCCAGTTTGGGACCTTCTAGGGAACCATCACTGGGATCCGAGACCAGGGACAGGGGGACCCACAGCCACCTCGGTGCCACCATCGCTCGGATCTGAGACCATGGATCCACATCCCACGTCTGCTGGAGAGACCTGAGAGGGACAGCAGCACATCAGGACCTGGATCGGGTTCACTGGGAGGTGCTGGGGTCCCCATCCCAGTTTGGGACCTTCTAGGGAACCATCACTGGGATCCAAGATCAGGGACAGGGGGACCCACAGCCACCTCAGTGCCGCCATCGCTTGGACCCAACACCGGATTGTCAAGAATCCCCCAGTACCGGCTGGGCCTGCTCCTTCTCCAGGCTGGGCCGGATCCTGCTCCATTTGCCCATGACGGAGCTCTCGCCCTCCCCACCCTGCCCCCCAGGCCTCCCCACCCTGGCACCTCCACGTGCCGGGCACCCACACAGCCCCAGGCTTTGGGGGACAGTTCAACGGGGGGGTGCCCCACCCCCCCAATCCCCTCCAAACCAGCCCTGCACCCCCAAAGTGCGGTGACCCCCCCAACTCGGCCACAGCAGCTGCCCGGGAAGGGGAAGCGAGAGCGCTGGAGTGGGGGGAGAGAGGGGCAGGGTGGGTGCCCAGCAGCACCAGCAACAGGAGAGAGCGGCACCCCAGGCAGGGAAGGGGGGGTCAGGGTGCTGGGGGGATACGATGGGTGCTGTGCAAGGGTGGGGGTCAGGGTGCTGGGGGGGATCAGGGGGCTTTGTAGATGGTCAGGGTGCTGGGGGGATGCGATGGGTGCTGTGCAAGGGTGGGGGTCAGGGTGCTGGGGGGATCAGGGGGTTTTGTAGGGGGGTCGGGATGCGATGGGTGCTGTGCGGGGGGGTCAGGGTGCTGGGGGGGATCAGGGAGCTTTGTAGGGGGGTCGGGATGCGATGGGTGCTGTGCAGGGGTGGGGGTCAGGGTGCTGGGGGGGATCAGGGGGCTTTGTAGGGGGGTCGGGATGCGATGGGTGCTGTGCGGGGGGGGTCAGGGTGCTGGGGTGTATCAGGGGGCTTTGTAGGGGGGTCGGGATGCGATGGGTGCTGTGCGGGGGGGGTCAGGGTGCTGGGGTGTATCAGGGGGCTTTGTAGG
Organism: Coccyzus lansbergi; assembly: GCA_033558105.1. NCBI lineage: Eukaryota > Metazoa > Chordata > Aves > Cuculiformes > Coccyzidae > Coccyzus > Coccyzus lansbergi. The sequence goes on along the minus strand of JAUMJK010001554.1, from coordinate 2,669 downwards.
GGATCAGGGTGCTGGGGTGATACGATGGGTGCTGTGCAAGGGGGGAAACAGGGTGCTGGGGGGATCAGGGAGCTTTGTAGGGGGGGTCGGGATGCGATGGGTGATGTGCAAGGGTGGGGGTCAGGGTGCTGGGGGGGATCAGGGGGCTTTGTAGAGGGGTCAGGGTGCTGGGGGGATGCGATGGGTGCTGTGCAAGGTGGGGTCAGGGGGCTTTGTAGGGTGTCTGGATGCTGGGGGGACACGATGGGTGCTGTGCAGGGGGGGTCAGGGTGTTGGGGGGATGAGGGGGCTTTGTAGGGGGGTCGGGATGCGATGGGTGATGTGCAAGGGTGGGGGTCAGGGTGCTGGGGGGGATCAGGGGGCTTTGTAGATGGTCAGGGTGCTGGGGGGATGCGATGGGTGCTGTGCAAGGTGGGGTCAGGGGGCTTTGTAGGGTGTCTGGATGCTGGGGGGATGCGATGGGTGCTGTGCAAGGGTGGGGGTCAGGGGGCTTTGTAGGGTGTCTGGATGCTGGGGTGATACGATGGGTGCTGTGCAAGGTGGGGTCAGGGGGGTTTGTAGGGTGTCTGGATGCTGGGGGGATGCGATGGGTGCTGTGCAAGGGTGGGGGTCAGGGTGCTGGGGGGATCAGGGAGCTTTGTAGGGGGGTCGGGATGCGATGGGTGATGTGCAAGGTGGGGTCAGGGTGCTGGGGGGATCAGGGAGCTTTGTAGGGGGGTCGAGATGCGATGGGTGATGTGCAAGAGTGGGGGTCAGGGTGCTGGGGGGGATCAGGGGGCTTTGTAGGGGATCAGGGTGCTGGGGGGATGCGATGGGTGCTGTGCAAGGTGGGGTCAGGGTGCTGGGGGGGGATCAGGGGGCTTTGTAGGGGGGTCGGGATGCAATGGGTGCTGTGCGGGGGGGTCAGGGTGCTGGGGGAGGATCAGGGGGCTTTGTAGGGGGGTCGGGATGCGATGGGTGCTGTGCGGGGGGGGTCAGGGTGCTGGGGTGTATCAGGGGGCTTTGTAGGGGATCAGGGTGCTGGGGTGATACGATGGGTGCTGTGCAAGGGGGGAAACAGGGTGCTGGGGGGGGATCAGGGGGCTTTGTAGGGGGGTCGGGATGCGATGGGTGATGTGCAAGGGTGGGGGTCAGGGTGCTGGGGGGGGATCAGGGGGCTTTGTAGGGGGTCAGGGTGCTGGGGGGATATGATGGGTGCTGTGCAAGGTGGGGTCAGGGGGCTTTGTAGGGTGTCTGGATGCTGGAGGGATGCGATGGGTGCTGTGCAAGGTGGGGTCAGGGTGCTGGGGGGATCAGGGAGCTTTGTAGGGGGGTCGGGATGCGATGGGTGCTGTGCGGGGGGGGTCAGGGTGCTGGGGGGGGGATCAGGGGGCTTTGTAGGGGGTCAGGGTGCTGGGGGGATGAGATGGGTGCTGTGCAAGGTGGGGTCAGGGGGTTTGTAGGGTGTCTGGATGCTGGGGGACACGATGGGTGCTGTGCAGGGGGGGTCAGGGTGTTGGGGGGATCAGGGGGTCTTGTAGGGGGGTCGGGATGCGATGGGTGATGTGCAAGGGTAGGGGTCAGGGTGCTGGGGGGGATCAGGGGGCTTTGTAGATGGTCAGGGTGCTGGGGGGATGCGATGGGTGCTGTGCAAGGTGGGGTCAGGGGGCTTTGTAGGGTGTCTGGATGCTGGGGGGACGCGATGGGTGCTGTGCAGGGGGGGTCAGGGTGTTGGGGGGATGAGGGGACTTTGTAGGGTGTCTGGTTGCTGGGGGGATACGATGGGTGCTGTGCAAGGGTGGGGGTCAGGGTGCTGGGGGATCAGGGGGTTTTGTAGGGGGGTCGGGATGCGATGGGTGATGTGCAGGGTGGGGGTCAGGGTGCTGGGGGGGATCAGGGGGCTTTGTAGATGGTCAGGGTGCTGGGGGGATGCGATGGGTGCTGTGCAAGGTGGGGTCAGGGGGCTTTGTAGGGTGTCTGGATGCTGGGGGGATGCGATGGGTGCTGTGCAAGGTGGGGGTCAGGGTGTTGGGGGGATGAGGGGGCTTTGTAGGGGGTCAGGGTGCTGGGGGGATGCGATGGGTGCTGTGCAAGGTGGGGTCAGGGGGCTTTGTAGGGTGTCTGGATGCTGGGGTGATACGATGGGTGCTGTGCAAGGTGGGGTCAGGGTGCTGGGGGGATCAGGGGGCTTTGTAGGGGGTTGGGATGCGATGGGTGATGTGCAAGGGTGGGGGTCAGGGTGCTGGGGGGGATCAGGGGGCTTTGTAGAGGGGTCAGGGTGCTGGGGGGATGCGATGGGTGCTGTGCAAGGTGGGGTCAGGGGGCTTTGTAGAGGGTCAGGGTGCTGGGGGGATACGATGGGTGCTGTGCAAGGGGGGAAACAGGGTGCTGGGGGGGATCAGGGGGTTTTGTAGGGGGGTCAGGATGCGATGGGTGCTGTGCAAGGGTGGGGGTCAGGGTGCTGGGGGGATCAGGGGTAGGGGGGTCGAGATGTGATGGGTGATGTGCAAGAGTGGGGGTCAGGGTGCTGGGGGGGATCAGGGGGCTTTGTAGGGGGGTCGAGATGTGATGGGTGATGTGCAAGAGTGGGGGTCAGGGTGCTGGGGGGGATCAGGGGGCTTTGTAGGGGGGTTGGGATGCGATGGGTGCTGTGCGGGGGGGGTCAGGGTGCTGGGGGGGATCAGGGTGCT
>JAUMJK010001553.1:0-46882 GCA_033558105.1 Coccyzus lansbergi | reverse complement strand
CCTCGGTCTCGGCCTCTCCTCTCCTCCCTCCCGGTTCCCGGTCACTCACCCCCTGTGTGCTCCGGGCCCGGTCCCTCCGGGCTCCTCCTCAGCGCCTCCTCCTCCTCCCGCTCGGCTGCGGCTGCGGCTGCGGCCTCCTCCCCGCCTGGGCCATGGTCCCTTTAAATCGCGCCCGGGGGGCCCAGCCGCTCCCGCCGCCGCCGCCGCCGCCTCCTGCTCCGCCGCTCCAGCCGCTCCCCCGCCCCCCTCCCGCCGGCGGGGCCTGAACACGTCACGCCGGGCGCGACCGGCCCTCCGACGACATCTTGAAGGAGCCGAACGGGGTCCCGGAGCCGCTTCGGCCGCTTCTGTCGTTGTCGCCGCCGCCGCCATCTTGGGGCCCCGCCGACCCCTTCCTCCTCCTCCTCCTCCTGCTTCCGCGCGCGCGCGCGAGCGCGCGCGCCCCCGCCCTGCCCGCCCCGCCGGAGCGGCCGCCGCCGCCGCCCTGCGCCCGGGGGCGCGCGCCCTGTGACGTCAGCGTCGCGGCCGCGCCGCCATCTTGAGTGCGGCGCCAAAGGCCTGGGAAGGGAAAAAGGAAGCGCCGCGACCTTCCAGGAGGGGTCGGGGAAAGGGGGGGGGGGGGGGGGGGGGGAAGAAAGGCGCGCGGGGTGGCGTCATCAGAGAGCGACGGCGGCGCCGCGCAGCCATCTTGGGAGGGTGGTTGGAGAGGAGGGAGAAGGTCTGAGTGGGGGTTCTCGTGGCTGTGGCGTCGCCAGAGGGTCCCCATGGAGGGGACCTCGTGTCCCCAGGGCCATGTCATCCTCAAAGTGTCCCCATGGCCTGTCCCAAAGTGTCCCCATGGCCTGTCCCACAGTGTCCCTGAAGCTGTGACCTCCCCAGATTGTCCCCATGGAGGGGACCTCGTGTCCCCAGGGCCTTGTCATCCTCAAAGTGTCCCCATGGCCTGTCCCAAAGTGTCCCCATGGCCTGTCCCACAGTGTCCCTGAAGCTGTGACCTCCCCAGATTGTCCCCATGGAGGGGACCTCGTGTCCCCAGGGCCTTGTCATCCTCAAAGTGTCCTCTTGGCCTGTCCCATAATGTCCCCATGGCCCTGCCCTGAGTGTCCCCAAGGCTGCGACCTCCCCAGATTGTCCCCATGGAGGAGACCTCGTGTCTCCCTGTATCCCCATGGCCTGTCCCACAGTGTCCCCAAGGCTGTGACCTCCCCAGAGGGTCCCCATGGACAGGACCTCGTGTCCCCGGGACCTTGTCATCCTCCAACTGTCCCCATGGCCTGTCCCACAGTGTCCCCGAGGCTGTGACCTCCCCGGAGGGTCCCCATGGACAGGACCTCGTGTCCCCCTGTGTCCCCATGCCCTGTCCCAAGGGGTCCCTACGTTTGTCCCCATGGTCCTGCCACCCCCAAAATGTCCCCAAGGGTCCCCCCTGCCCTGAGGTCTCTGTCACTCCCCTGGGTCACCTCTGTGTCCCCCTGGCCCTGCCACCCCCATCACCAGCGCGATGGTCCCCGTGACGATTCCCCTGTGGCCTCGTCCCCCCTGTCACTGCCCCAGGTCCTGGGGTGTCCCTCGGCCCTTGGGGACACGATAGGATTGGGGACCAAGGCCTTGGGGGCGTCAGGAGGCAACCGAGCACCTTGCAGTGGTGGCACCAACACTGTTTATTGGGAAAAGCCACCAGCTGAGGATCCAACGCCTTATGGAGAGACCCTGGAGAGGGCAAGGGACGCTCTGGGGACAGCCGGTCACACGCTGGTGGCCTGAGCATCGTCCCCACCTTCATCCCAAGCTCTCGCCAGCGGCCTCCGTCCCATCCTCCCGGCGAGACCCAAGGCTTGGGTGACAGCCCCGCGCAGCTCCAGCTGCTCCTTCTCCAAAGCCGAGAGGCGTCTCTCCTGTGGGGGACATGTCAGCTCCTCCCCAGGTCCCTCTGTCCCCCGAGGGTGTCCCCACGGCTCGGCCCTTACCAGCTCCCGGCCCTTCTCCTCGCTGCTCTTCAGCCTCTCCAGGTCTTTCTTCCTGGTGCCCTCGGCTGCCGTCAACCTGGTCGGGTTGGGGATGAGACGAGAGACTCGATTTAGGACACCTACTGGTTTGGGGCACCTACTGGTTTGAGACACCCACTGGTTTGGGGCACCCACTGGTTTGAGACACCCACTGGTTTGAGACACCTACTGGTTTGAGACACCCACTGGTTTGGGGCACCCACTGGTTTGAGACACCTACTGGTTTGGGGCACCCATGGGTTTGAAGAACCTACTGGTTTGGGGAACCCACTGGTTTGAGACACCTACTGGTTTGGGGAACCCACTGGTTTGAGACACCTACTGGTTTGGGGCACCCAGTGGTTTGGAGCACCCAATGCTTTGAGAGACCTTCTGGTTTGAGACACCTACTGGTTTGGAGATCCCACTGGTTTGAGACACCCACTGGTTTGAGACACCACTGGTTTGAAGAACTCACTGGTTTGAGACACCTACTGGTCTGGAGATCCCACTGGTTTGAGAGACCTACTGCTTTGGGGCAACCACTGGTTTGGAGATCCCACTGGTTTGGAGCACCCAATGCTTTGAGAGACCTGCTGGTTTGAGAGACCTTCTGGTTTGAGACACCCACTGGTTTGAGACACCCACTGGTTTGAGACACCTACTGGTTTGAGACACCCACTGGTTTGAGAGACTTACTGGTTTGAGACACCTACTGGTTTGAGAGACCTACTGGTTTGGGGCACCCACTGGATTGAGACACCTACTGGTCTGGGCCACTGTCCCGATCCCTACCTGGCGCTGAGGTTGGCCGCTCGGGCGTTGGCCTCTTCCAGGAGCTGCTGCAGCCTCTCCAGGTGCTGCTGCTGCTGGTCCTGCTGCTGCCTCAGCCCCTGCTGCTGCGTCTCCACCTCGCTCGTCCTCATCTCCACCAGCCGCAGCTTCTCCCGGTTCTCCGCCACCTCCTTCCTCACGGCCTCCAGCAGCTTCCCGTGCTGGACGGGGACGATGACAGGGAGGGGGTCACCGGGGCACCCCCTAAGGTGGCTTTGGTTGCCGCCGACCCTGATATTACCTTCTCCAAGGGGCGGATGGCGTAGAGCTCGCCCTGCGCGGCCACCGCCTGCTCCACGTAGCGCTGCCAGGGCACCGATGGCTTCCGCGGCAGCGACGCCGACGCCCGCAGCTTCCCACGACCCTACGGCAACAAAGAAACCTTAAGCACCAGTGTCTCGGAGCCCAATGGCAGTGACGCCAACGCTCGCAGCTTCCTGCAACCCTATGGCACCAAAGAACCCTTGAGCACCAGCGCCTCGGAGCCTGATGGCAGCGACACCAATGCCTGCACCTTCCCATAGAATCATAGAACAACCAGGTTGGAAGGGACTCATCAGATCTTCTAGTCCAACCATTCCTATCTAACACTAAACCAAGTCCCTCAAGACCTCATCCACCCGTCCCTTAAACACCTCCAGGGAAGGGGAATCAACCACCTCCCTGGGCAGCCTGTTCCAATGCCCAATGACCCTTTCTGGGAAAAACCTCCTCCTAATCTCCAGCCTAAATCTCCCCTGGTGGAGCTTGAGGCCATTCCCTCTTGTCCTGTCCCCTGTCCCTTGGGAGAAGAGCCCAGCTCCCTCCTCTCCACAACCTCCTCTCAGGGAGTTAGAGCAATGAGGTCTCCTCTCAGCCTCCTCTTCCCCAGGATAAACCCCCCCAGCTATCTCAGCCGCTCCTCATCGGGCCTGTTCTCCAGCCCCTTCACCAGCTTCGTTGCTCTTCTCTGGACTCTCTCCAGAGCCTCAACATCCTTCTTGTGCTGAGGGGCCCACAACTCAACACAGGATTCAAGGAGCAGCCTCCCCAGTGCTGAGTCCAGAGGGAGAATCACCTCCCTGGCCCTGCTGGTCACACCATTTCTGATCCAAGCCAAGATGCCATTGGCCTTCTTGGCCACCTGGGCACACTGCTGGCTCATGGTCAGTCGACCATTGACCAAAGAACCCTTGAGCGCCAGTGTCTCGGAGCCTGATGGCAGCGACACCAACACCCGCAGCTTCCCGCGACCCTATGGCACCAAAGATCCCATGAGCACCAACCTGGGCGTCACAGACAATGAGCGACTCCGCGTTGTCCTCAGCCGGTGGCTCTGCTGCGTTCTCGGTGCTGCCAGGCTGGGGCAGGCGCCGGGAGGCTTTGCTCTGTGCCGGCACACTCTGCGTTCGCTGCACGTTGCGGCGTTCCCGGTTGGGCACTGGGGACGGGGACGGCTCCGGTTCCGGTTCTGCTCCGTCTTGGCGGCCGCGGCGGATGCTGGTGAGGGATTGGCTCTTGAGGAGGTGGCTGTGCTTGCTCAGCTCTCGGGGAGGCACGAAGACCGGTTTGAAGCTCTCAGATGGACTGGGAGAGTGAACCATCTCTCAAACCCAACTGGGACCAGAACAAACTGGGACCAGAACCATCTCTCAAACCCAAATGGGACCAGAATCAACTGGGACCAGAACCATCTCTCAAACCCAAACTGGGACCAGAACTGACTGGGACCAGAACCATCTCTGAAACCCAACTGGGACCAGAACCAACTGGGACCAGAACCATCTCTCAAACCCAACTGGGACCAGAACAAACTGGGACCAGAACCATCTCTCAAACCCAAACTGGGACCAGAACTGACTGGGACCAGAAGCATCTCTCAAACCCAACTGGGACCAGAACCAACTGGGACCAGAACCATCTCTCAAACCCAACTGGGACCAGAACCAACTGGGACCAGAACCATGCCCGAAACCCAACTGGGACCAGAACCATCTCTCAAACCCAACTGGGACCAGAATCAACTGGGACCAGAACCATCTCTCAAACCCAAACTGGGACCAGAACCAACTGGGACCAGAAGCATCTCTCAAACCCAACTGGGACCAGAATCAACTGGGACCAGAACCATCTCTCAAACCCAAACTGGGACCAGAACTGACTGGGACCAGAACCATCTCTGAAACCCAACTGGGACCAGAACCAACTGGGACCAGAACCATCTCTCAAACCCAACTGGGACCAGAACAAACTGGGACCAGAACCATCTCTCAAACCCAAATGGGACCAGAATCAACTGGGACCAGAACCATCTCTCAAACCCAAACTGGGACCAGAACTGACTGGGACCAGAAGCATCTCTCAAACCCAAACTGGGACCAGAACCAACTGGGACCAGAAGCATCTCTCAAACCCAACTGGGACCAGAACAAACTGGGACCAGAACCATCTCTCAAACCCAAATGGGACCAGAATCAACTGGGACCAGAACCATCTCTCAAACCCAAACTGGGACCAGAACTGACTGGGACCAGAAGCATCTCTCAAACCCAAACTGGGACCAGAACTGACTGGGACCAGAAGCATCTCTCAAACCCAACTGGGACCAGAATCAACTGGGACCAGAACCATGCCCGAAACCCAACTGGGACCAGAACCATCTCTGAAACCCAACTGGGACCAGAACCAACTGGAACCAGAACCATCTCTGAAACCCAACTGGGACCAGAACCAACTGGAACCAGAACCATCTCTGAAACCCAACTGGGACCAGAACTGACTGGGACCAGAACCATCTCTGAAACCCAACTGGGACCAGAACCATGCCCGAAACCCAACTGGGACCAGAACCATCTCTCAAACCCAACTGGGACCAGAACCATCCCTCAAACCCACTGGGACCAGAACCCACTGCTACCTTCTCTCCGTGGTGGAGCTGAGCCGGACGGAGACAGGGACAGGGGCCCCTTCCCTGATGGCCCTGAGGATGGTGGGAAGGGGCTCCAGCTCCTGCTGGGTGGCCTGTTGGGACAAAACCCCAAAATGATGAAGATGTGGCTTTGAGGTGTGTCCATGGGGCAGTGGCCACCAGCTCCGGCTGTGGAGCCGAGGAGGTGGCCAGTCCCGCTGGTGGCACCTGGTCCAAGCCGGCGAAGATGTCGCAGAGGAGCAGGTGGAGCGTGGCCAGCTCCAGGGCCAGGTCCACGGAGCCGTCGTAGGTGACCGTGTGGCCGCAGCTCTCGGGGTTGGCCACGCTCTGCAGGAAGCTGCTCATGGGGCTCCAGTTGTGCTCCAAGAAGTCGTTCATGAAGCTCATGTAGGACTCCTTCTCCCCAAACCTGGAGACCATGAGGGCTGATTACCTGGGGCAGTGACCTGGGCCACCACCACCATCGTCTTGGGCCACCACCTTGGCCACCAGCCCCACTGAGGCCCACGAGCCCCACGAGGGACCAAATCATCATGATGTCCCTATCGTGTGTCACCAGGACACGGATGAGGATGTTCCTAAGTTCTTGGACCACCACGACCCTCGCCACGAGCCCCACTGAGGCCCACGAGGGACCAAATCATCAGGATGTCCCTATCGTGTGTCACCAGGACATCATGAGGATGTTCCTAAGCTCTTGGATCACAACCCTCATGGTTCTACTGGTGGGAGACGTCAATCCCGTGCGTGACGTGATGATGAGGCTGGTTCGTGGCTCATCCCTGAGTCACCAGGACATGTCAGGGACCCCCTCGCTGCTCCGAGGAGCACTGGGGACAACCCTTCAGCCCCGTGAGTGTCCACACCGTGTGCCACACGGCACAGAGGAGACCTCCTCCCGCCCCACGGCCTCCCCGCAGCGTCGTCCCCACCCGGCCGTGACCTACGTGGTGAAGTTGGCCAAGTTCTGGATGACCTTGGCCACCAGGGTGAGGCTGCGGGCGGTGGCCTCGCCGGGGTACTCCTGCACCAGGCCGAAGAGGCTGGGGGACATGATGGCCGGGCAGAGGAACCTCAAGAAGAGGGAGGCCGAGACCAGGCGCTGCCCGATGGGCGCCTTGCCCCGCGCCCGGCACTCCTCCTGCCAGGCCCAGAAGACCTCGCCCAGCTCCGCCGGGAAGTTGCTGCCGGGAGAAAGGCTCTGGTGGGCACCGAGTGGCCACCACCATGACTCTGCTGGCTCTGGGGTCCTTCCCGGTGCCCAACCTGATGTTCATCCCACCCACGGGCTCCATCCCCACCTCTCTGTCCTCAGGTGCTTGTCCCCATGTGCGTCTCCCCCTTCTCGTCCCTCACCTCTGTCCCCAAGCTTGGTCTTGAGTCATAGAATCATAGAACAACCAGGTTGGAAGAGACCCATCGGATCTTCTAGTCCAACCATTCCTATGTAACACTAAACCAAGTCCCTCAAGACCTCATCTACCTGTCCCTTAAACACCTCCAGGGAAGGGGAATCAACCACCTCCCTGGGCAGCCTATTCCAATGCCCAATGACCCTCTGAGTGAAAAACTTCCTCCTAATTTCCAGCCTAAACCTCCCCTGGTGGAGCTTGAGGCCATTCCCTTTCGTCCTGTCCCTTGGGAGAAGAGCTCAGCTCCCTCCTCTCCACAACCTCCTTTTGGGTAGTTGTAGAGAGTAATGAGGTCTCCCCTCAGCCTCCTCTTCTCCAGGATAAACCCCCCCAGCTCTCTCAGCCACTCCTCATAGGGCCTGTTCTCCAGCCCCTTCACCAGCCTCGTTGCTCTTCTCTGGACTCTCTCCAGAGCCTCAACATCCTTCTTGTGCTGAGGGGCCCAGAACTCAACACAGGATTCAAGGAGCAGTCTCACCAGTGCTGAGTCCAGAGGGAGAATCACCTCCCTGGCCCTGCTGCTCACACCATTTCTGATCCAAGCCAAGATGCCCTTGGCCTTCTTGGCCCCCTGGGCACACTGCTGGCTCATGGTCAGTCGCTGTCGACCAACCCCCCCAGGTCCCTCTCCTCCTGGCAGTTTTCCAGCCAGACTTGTCCCAGTCTGGAGCTCTGCTCAGGGTTGTTGTGCCCCAAGTGCAGGACTCGGCATTTGGCCGAGTCATTCCTGGTGCTCATTCTCACGCCCGTCCCAAGGATGGTCCCTGTCCTCATGTCTGTCCCCAAGGACGTCCACCTGTCCTCCCTGATGCTCATTCCTCCCTGTCCCCAAGCTGGGTCCTTCCCGGTGTCCCCTCCGGGTGTCCATTCCCATCCTCCTGCTCATTCCCATCCCCATTTCCATCCCCGTCTCCACCTCCAGGCGTGTCCCGGGGCTTCTCCTGGTGCCGGTTCCCCCCTCCACACCCCGTTTTCCCCCCACCCATGTCCCCCACCATCCCCATGTCCCCTCCCGTCCCCAGGCTGGGTCTGCTCCTCACTCGCAGGAGGCCGCGATGCGCTGGAAGGTCTCCTCGCAGACCTGCCGCAGGTTGTTGCGGTTGTCGGAGAGGTCCAGGCTGGAGCACTTGCCGGGATCCACCTCGCAGGAGTCATCGGAGGCGCAGAGCTGGGCCACCACCTCCCCTGGACACCGGACACACCCCCTTAGGGCCACCAACCAGCCACCACCTCATCCCTGTGGACATCCTAGAGGTGCCTGGACCTCGTCACAGCCTGTAGAACCCTACAAGGTCACCTCCAGGACGTCCTCCGCCCCGGAACGTCCCACCTGGAAGGTTCAGACCTACCCAACGTGTCCTGGAGGTACTTGCCCCCAACCAGCTTCATGTACTCGTCGATGGCTTTGGTGGCCAGAGAGTTCTCGCGGAAGATCAGCTCCTCACGCTCGTCGAAGCGATCCAGCTCGGCCACACCCAGGTCCACCAGGAAGGACTGGGAGGGGGATGAGTTTGAAGGGCACGAGGAGGCAAACAGCCTCCACCAACCCATCCTGGGAAACACCAGCACCTCCTGGGCCTCCCCTGGAATGTGTGTCCCAAGCCAACTCATCCTGTTCCATCCCAACCCAACTGATCCACCTCATTCCAACCCAACCCAACTTGTCCATCTCATCCCAACTAATTCCAACCCAACTCATCCACCTCATTCCAACCCAACCCAACTCGTCCATCTCATCCCAACTAATTCCAACCCAACTCATCCATCTCATCCCAACTAATTCCATCCCAACTCATCCCTATATCTCATTCCATTCCAACCCAACCCAACTCATCCATCTCATTCCATCCCATCCCAACTCATCCATCTCATTCCAACTAAATTCATTGCAACTCATCCATCTCATTCCATCCCAACCCAACTCATCCATCTCATTCCATCCCATCCCAACTCATCCATCTCATCCCAACTAATTCCATCCCAACTCATCCCTCTGTCTCATTCCATTCCAACCCAACCCAACTCATCCATCTTATTCCATCCCAACCCAACTCATCCCATTCCAACCCAACTCATCCATCTCATCCCAACTAATTCCATCCCAACTCATCCATCTCATTCTATCCCAACCCAACTCATCCAACTCATCCATGTCATTCCATCCCATCCCAACTCATCCATCTCATTCCATCCCAATCCAACTCATCCATCTCATTCCATCCCAACCCAACTCATCCATCTCATTCCAACTAACTCCAACCCAACTCATCCATCTCATCCCAACTAATTCCAACCCAACTCATCCATCTCATCCCAACTAATTCCATCCCAACTCATCCCTCTGTCTCATTCCTTCCCAACCCAACCCAACCAACCAACCCATCCCATTCCAACCCAAGTCATTCATCTCATCCCAACCAATTCCATCCCAACTCATCCCTCTGTCTCATCCCAACCCAACCCAACTCATCCATCCCAATCCAAGTCATCTCATCCTCCCCAAGCTCTCCGTGTACCCCAACACCCCCCCCCCCCCCCCTTCCCCAGGCAGCCCCCACCATCTCTCCCCTGGCCCCACCTTGGCCTTTCCGGTGCTCTGCAGGACTCGGACGAGCGCCCCGGCCAGCTCCTCCTTGTGCCGGGCGGCCATGCCGGCCTCCAGCCGCCCACACAGCTCCCGGTAGTGGAAGGTGATGAACTCGGCCAACTCCTTGTAGCGCACGATGGGCAAGACCCTCACCTCCCGGTAGCGGCCGCGCAGCCTCAGCGCCGGTGCCCTCTCCCCACCCCAAAACCCAGCACCGCTCAGCGGGTACCAGCGCTCCAGGGGCTGCCGGGCGCCCGCCAGCTCGGCCAAGGGGACGGTGACCGAGGCCACGGGTGGCCCCGGGTGGTCGTCGTCGTGGCACAGGGAGAGGGTGAGGGAGTGCGCCGCGGGCAGAGCCGCCAGCTGGAAGAGCTCCCCCCAGAAGAGCTCCCCCTCAGCGCCGGCCGCCTTGGCCGTGGTGCGGGCCAAGAGGGTCCCGTCCAGGAGCAGGTGGCAGCGGAGACGGCGGCCGGGGGGCAGGTCCCGCGCCTCGTACACCCACAGGCTCAGCGCCAGCTCCAGCCGCTCGCAGTTGTCCTGTCGGGGTTGGGGACAGGGGGAAAATTGGGGGAGATTCAGGGGGTGACTGGAGGCTGGGGAGGACGTGGGGTGCAGGAGAGGACATGAGGAGACAACCGAGCTCAGCGCCAGCTCCAGCCGCTCGCAGTTGTCCTGTCGGAGTTGGGGACAGGGGGGGACGTTGGGGGAGATCCAGGGGGTGGTGGACAAGGAGGTGAATGGGGAGGACGTTGGGGACAGGAGGGGACATGGGGAGACAACCCAGTCCTCGGGGGGACAGAGGTGACGGCCAAACCCATGGTGGGGACAACCAAACCCTTTGGGGACAACAGGACACAAGGGGACAAGGGCCTTTAGGTGTCCCAGTGGTGTCCCAAGGAGCCTCGGGGTGTCTCATGGTGTCCCAGAATGTCCCTGGATGTCCCAAGTTGCCCCAAGTGTTCCCTAGAGTATTCCAAGGTGTCCCGGGGTGTCCCCTGGATGTCCCCATGATGTCCCTTGGTGTCCCAAGGTGGCCCGGAGGGTCCTAGGGTGTCCCAGGGTGTCCCATGGAAGCCCCTGGATGTCCCAGGGTGCCCTACAGTGTCCCTGGATGTCCCAGGGGTGTCCCAAGCTGCCCCGAGTGTTCCCCAGAGTATTCCAAGGTGTCCCAGGGTACCCCAGGGTGTCCCATGGATGTCCCCATGATGTCCCTTGGTGGCCCAAGGTGGCTCAGGGCATCCTAGGGTGTCCCATGGAAGCCCCTGGATGTCCCAGGGGTGTCCCAAGCTGCCCCATGTGTTCCCCTAGAGTATTCCAAGGTGTCCCAGGGTATCCCAGGGTGTCCCGTGGATGTCCCCGTGATGTCCCTTGATGTCCCAAGGTGGCCTGGGGCATTCTAGAGTGTCCTAGGGTGTCCCATGGAAGTCTCTGGATGTCCCATGATGTCCCAAGGTGGCCTGGGGCGTCCTAGGGTGTCCCAGGGTGTCCCGTGGAAGCCCCTGGACGTCCCAGGGTGCCCTATGGTGTCCCTGGATGTCGCCATGATGTCCCAGGGGGTATCCCAAGGTGCCCCAGGCTGTCCCCACGACGTCCCCCTGGTCCCACCTTGTTGGGCCTTGCAACTCGGCGCAGGTTCTCGATCCAGCGGTCGCGCTCGGCCAGGGACGAGCACCCGAAGGCTCTGCTGCCCTCGCCCGTGATGACCTGGGGATGAGCACGGGGGTCGTGGGGCACCCGGGGAGCCCCTCCCGCTCCCCCCTCCCCGCCCCGAGCCCCCGACCTCCTGACCTGGAAGCAGAACCTCTCGCCCACGATGCTGCCGTGAACCGGCCGCACCACCACGTCGGCCCCGGTGAGGTCCAGCTCGGCTACGCTAGGCCCCAGAGACTCCCGGGACCCACTGCGGCTGGAGACCCTATGGGGCCAGAACACAACCCTCCGTGGGGCACCCGCCCGAGCGCCCCCAGACCCACCGAGACCCACCGAGATCCACCAAGATCCACCGAGACCCACTGAGACCCACCAAGACCTACCAAGACCCACCGAGACCCACTGAGACCAACCAAGACCCACCGAGACCCACCAAGACCCACCGAGACCCACCGAGACCCACTGAGACCCACCGAGACCCACTGAGACCAACCGAGACCCACCGAGACCCACTGAGACTCACCAAGACCCAGGGTGCCCTACAGTGTCCCTGGATGTCCCAGGGGTGTCCCAAGCTGCCCCGAGTGTTCCCCAGAGTATTCCAAGGTGTCCCAGGGTACATCACCGAGACCCACCAAGACCCACCGAGACCCACCAAGACCTACCGAGACCCACCGAGACCCACTGAGACCAACCAAGACCCACTGAGACCCACCGAGACCCACTGAGACCCACTGAGACCCACCAAGACCCACCGAGACCCACCAAGACCCACCTAGACCCACCAAGACCTACCGAGACCCACCGAGACCCACTGAGACCAACCAAGACCCACCGAGACTCACCAAGATCCACTGAGACCCACCGAGACCCACCAAGACGCACCAAGACCCACCGAGACCCACCAAGACCCGCCGAGACCCACCAAGACCCACCGAGACCCGCCGAGACCCGCCAAGACCCACCGAGACCCACCGAGACCCACCGAGACCAACCAAGATCCACTGAGACCCACCGAGACCCACCGAGACCCGCCGAGACCCACTGAGACCCACCGAGACCCACTGAGACCCACCGAGACCCACCGAGACCCGCCGAGACCCGCCGAGACCCACTGAGACCCACCGAGACCCACTGAGACCCACTGAGACCCACCGAGACCCACTGAGACCCACCGAGACCCACCGAGACCCACCTCTCGCCCTCGGGGACCATCTCAGCTTTGGGGCCACCACGACCTTTGCGCTCCCGGAGCCTCTTCCACAACAAGCCCTGAGTGGGGTGAGGAGATGACACCCTTGGGTCACCCCCGGCTGGTCTTGAGCCCCCTCGGACAAGGGGTCGGGGCTGGGGGTGTCCCCACCTTGACGTTGCCGAACTGTGAGGTGGACGAGCTCTCGTTTTCGGGGCTCTTGGTGGCACCGTGAGGGCTTCTTTCCTCCGTCACTGGGTCTGGGGGGGGGACAGGAGCTCTGAGGAGCTCAACTCCGTTGACCCTTGTGCTCTCCACCCCTTCCAAGAACCATCAACCACGGGTGGGACCAGGATGGAGAGCTGGGAACCGGTATCTTGGTGCCACCTCCACCCCAAGAGAGGCCACCGAGCTTGTGGAGAGGAGGGAGCTGAGGGGACAGGGGGACAGGCCGAGAGGGAATGGCCTCAAGCTCCACCAGGATGAGATTCTTCATGGAAAAGGGTCACTGGGGCCGGGGACAGGGAAGGGGTTGAGTTGTCTTCCCTGGAGGGTTGAAGGGATGGGTGGACGAGGAGCTGAGGGACATGGGTCAGTGATCGATGGGGATGGGTGAACTCCATGATCTGGGTTGAAGGAATGAGTGGACGAGGAGCTGAGGGACATGGGTCGGTGATTGATGGGGTTGGTTGGACTCCATGATCCATTTGGTCTCTTCCAACCTAGTGATTCTATGATTCTATGACTCTGTTGACTCAAGCTATGACCTCAAGCTCCACCATATAGAATCATAGAATCGCAGAACAAGCAGGTTGGAAGAGACCCATCGGCTCATCGAGTCCAACCATTCCCATCAAACACTAACCCATGTCCATGGCCTCAAGCTCCACCAGGGGAGGCTCAGGATGGACATCAGGATGAAATATTTCCTGGAAAGGGTCACTGGGGCCTGGAAGAGGGAGGGGGTTGAGTCGCCTTCCCTGGAGGGTTGAAGGGACGGGTGGACGAGGAGCTGAGGGACACGGGTCAGTGATCGATGGGGACGGTTGGACTCCATGATCCGTTGGGTCTCTTCCAACCTGGTGATTCTCTGATTCTCTGCTTTGGCTCAGAGGAGGAGGAGGAGGAGAGAGACTCATCCTGCGCCCCCAGCGCCGCCGTGGGGGGGGTGTGGGGAGGAAGCCGAAAGCCGTTATCGCTCGCCGGAGGAAGCGGGGACGGGCGCGAGGCGCTTCCTCCGGGCGGCTCGATGTGGGGCAGGATGTGGGGCAGGGGAATGAAACGCGGTGTGGGGCACAACGTGGGGCAGGGAACAAAGCGTGGGGAGGGCCTGGTGCATAGAATCATAGGACAGAATCAGCGGATTGGAGGGGCCGGAGGGAGAAGAACCTCCCTGGCTCCTTTGGGAGCTTCTAGGACCCTTCTCAGACACCCAGGAACCTTCTAGAGCCTCCTGGGACCCTTTAGGAACTTCTAGGACCTTGTTGGACCTTCAGGAATGCTCTAGAGCCTCCTGAGACCCCTTTAGGGCCTTCTAAGACCCTTCTCAGACCCCCAGGAACCCTCTAGAGCCTCCTGGGACCCATTTAGGAACTTCTAGGACCCTTCTCAGACCCCCCAGGAACCTTTTAGAGCCTCCTGGGACCCTTCTTGGACACCCAGGAACCTTCTAGAGCCTCCTGGAACCCTTTAGGGCCCTCTAGGCCCTGCTGGCCACACCGTGGCTGCTCCAAGCCAAGATGCCCTTGGCCTTCTTGGCCACCTGGTTGGCTCCTCTTCGCCCAACCCCTCCAGGTCCTTCTCCTCCAGGCCCTTCTCCTCCAACCACTTTCCAGCCAGACTTCTCCTCGTCTGGAGCTGCTCAGGGTTTGTTGTGCCCCAAGTTCCTGCTCCGACCTCATCCCCTTCGCTCTCAGCCCATGGATCCAAGCAGCTCCGAACCCTCTGGAGAACCTCCAACCCCTCCAGCAGCTCCAACCCAGCTCCGGGTCACCCCCAAACCCTCTCCGGGTGCCCTCAAGGCCTTCATCCAGGTTGGTGATGAAGACATTGAACGGGGCTGGTTCATGGCTCATGGTTCATGGCTCATGGTTCATGGCTCATGCTCCTCACCCTCCCACCCCTCGTCCCCATCGCGGTTCCACCTCTCTCACCGTGGTTGTTCCACGGGCTGGACCCATCTCCACTGCAGCTCCCGCGGTGATTCCCGGCACGACCCAGAGCCTGGAGGGTACAACAGATCATGGAGTTCAACCATCCCCATCAATCACTGACCAGTGTCCCTCAGCTTCTCGGCCCAGGCCCCTGGCGAGGGGTCAGGGTGGGTGTCCCCAGCGCCCTCCCCGGTGCCCACCGCAGCCCCTCGGCCTCACCTCCTCCTCCGGGGCCAGGCCACCAGCACCAGGTGCCCGTCCACCAGCGACAAGTTGGAGACGTCCCACACGGCGGCATCGGGCGCCGGAGGCTGCTGGGATGGCGACGGCGCTGGAGGGAAGAGCAGGGGGGGACATGGGGTGGTCACCACCTCATTGGGACATGAGGCCATGGAGATGCCCCCATGGGTTGAACGTGAGGCCATGGAGATGCCCCCATGGGTTGAACGTGAGGCCATGGAGATGCCACCATGAGGATGGTGACACCAGGGGACATGAGGCCATGGAGATGCCCCCAGGGGTGGGTGATGCTGGGGCTTGTGAGGCCGTGGAGATGTCTCCTTGGTTCCGGTGGCGTCACCGGAGGGCGTGTGGCTGTGCCACCCACAGCCGAACCCCGGTGAGGACAGCCCTGGGTGGCTTCCCTGCCCCGTGGGTGACCCTGGTGGAGCCGGTTCTGCCAGATCCGGGTGCCGGAGGGGCTGGGGCCCGTGCCGAGGACACACCGGGACCAGGCCACCTCGTAGGCAGGAGAAGGACCTGGGGGCAGGAGGACCCTCCCCAGCACCACGAAGCCAGAGCCTGAGCTCTCAGTGTCCATCGACCACCATCAACCAGGATCAACCACCACCCATCACTCATCATTGTCACTCATTGTCCATCATCATCATCATCACCCCCAGCTCCTCACCCATCATCAGGACCCACCATCCCTCACCCCTAAACCATCACTCATCATCATCCCCATCACCCCAAACCCATTGCCGACCATCTATCACCCCAAACCCATCACCCATCATCATCCATCACCCCAAACCCATCACCCATCATCATGATCCACCATCCATCACCCCTAACCCATCACCCATCATCAGGACCCACCATCCATCACCCCTAAACCATCACTTATCATCATCCATCACCCCAAACCCATCACCCATCATCATCCATCACCCCTAAACCATCACTCATCATCAGGACCCACCATCCATCACCCCTAAACCATCACCCATCACCCCCAACCCATTACTCATTATCACCCATCACCCCCAACCCATCACCCATCACCATGATCCACCATCCATCACCCCCAACCCATTACTCATCACCCATCACCCCCAACCCATCACCCATCATCATGATCCACCATCCATCACCCCCAACCCATCACTTATCATCCATCACCCCCAACCCATCACCCATCATCATGATCCACCATCCATCACCCCCAACCCATCACTCGTCATCATCCATCACCCCCAAACCCATCACCCATCATCATTCATCACCCCAAACCCATCACTCATCATCATGATCCACCATCTATCACCTCCAACCAATCACTCATCATCTATTCACCCCTAAACCATCACCCATCATCATCACCCATCATCCCCAACCCATCACTCATCATCATCCATCACACCCAACCCCATCACTCATCATCATCTGTCACCCCAAACCCATCACCCATTATCATCCATCACCCCCAACCCATCACCCATCATCATCCATCACCCCTAAACCATCACCCATCATCATCCATCACCCCCAACCCATCACCCATCATCATCCATCACCCCCAACCCATCACCCATCATCATCCATCACCCCCAACCCATCACCCATCATCATCCATCACCCCTAAACCATCATCCATCACCCCCAACCCATCACCCATCATCCCCATCACCCCCAACCCATCACCCATCAACCCCCAACCCATCACCCATCATCAAGATCCACCATCTATCACCCCCAACCCATCACCCTCCATCCCGACCCACCACCCCTCGTCCCCCAACCTCCCTCAACCTTCCCCTTCCCCCCGACCCACCTTGCGCAGCGTCGTGGGGCTCAGCCCTGGCTCCGCTCTGGGCCTGTCCCTTCCTCTTGGTGACGGAGAGCAGGTACCTCTGCCAGGTGGCCTTGCTCCCCGGGGCTCCCCGAGCCTCCTTGGTGCCCTTGGAAGGGGCCGAGAAGGCTCGTTGGAAGAGGGAGCGGCGGTTGGTGGCCTTGGCTGTCCCCGGGCCGGGCTCCTCGGGGTGGCTGTAGGAGCGTTTCCAGCCCTGCAGGCGGGTCCAGCGCCGGCTGCTCGGGGACCCAGCACCGCGCTCGGCGTCGCCCATGGGGGCGGCTGCTGCCGTCCTCCACTTGTAGGTCTTGAGGAGAGTCGGGGCCTCGGGAGCCAGCGGAGGCTTCTCCAGCTCCATCTGTGGGATGAGGAGGAGCTGCTGGAACCTCCACTTCCTGCTGCCACATCTCCTGGTGGCTCTGCCTGTTGTGGGGGTCCTCATGTCCAGGTGTCCCCATCTCCTGGTGTCCTCATCTCCTGGTGACACCATCTCCAGATGTCCCCATCTCCGGGTGCCTCTGCCCATGGAGTTGACCCCAAATCCTGGTTCCCACATCTCCCGGTGCCTCTCTCTGCCCATGGAGGTGTCACCATCTCCTGGTGACCCCATCTCCTGGTGTCCCCATCTCCAGGTGCCTCTCTCTGCCCATGGAGTTGACCCCAAATCCTGGTGTCCCCATCTCCAGGTGCCTCTCTCTGCCCATGGAGGTGTCACCATCTCCAGGTGATCCCATCTCCTGGTGTCCCCATCTCCAGGTGCCCTTGTCCACGAAGTTGACCCCAAATCCTGGTGTCCCCATCTCCAGGTGCCTCTGCCCATGGAGTTGACCCCAAATCCTGGTGTCCCCATCTCCAGGTGCCTCTGTCTGCCCATGGAGTTGACCCCAAATCCTGGTGTCCCCATCTCCGGGTGCCTCTCTCTGCCCATGGAGTTGACCCCAAATCCTGGTGTCCCCATCTCCAGGTGCCTCTGTCTGCCCATGGAGTTGACCCCAAATCCTGGTGTCCCCATCTCCGGGTGCCTCTCTCTGCCCATGGAGTTGACCCCAAATCCTGGTTCCCACATCTCCAGGTACCTCTCTCTGCCCATGGAGGTGTCACCATCTCCAAGTGACCCCATCTCCTGGTCACCCCCATCTCCTGGTTCCCACACCTCCAGGTGCCTCTGTCTGCCCATGGAGTTGACCCCAAATCCTGGTGTCCCCATCTCCCGGTGCCCTTTTCCCCTAGTGTCCCCCTCCCAGTTGGTGCTGCCGCTCCCCACTGAGCCCTGTCCCCGTCCTCCTCGCTGGATCCGTCTGGGACACCAGGACCTGGCGCCACTCGCTCTCCCCTTCACCCCGAGGAGCCCAGAAGCTTCCGCCACATTTCCCCTGATGCCGCCACCTCGTTTCCTCCCATCACCCCAGGCCTTGGGGACCCCCCCCAGCGCCCCGAGGGGCTCCCGTGCCAGCCTGGACGGGGCCGGTTGTCCCCACAACCTCCTCTCGGTGGCTTTGAGCCCCGTGTGGCTTCACCTCCCCCTTCTCCATGGCAACCAAACCCCATTTTGGGTGGAAACCAAGGTGGTTTTGGGGTCTCCATCACCTCAGCACCATCGCGGGGGTGCTTCCCCGGCCCCCCAGATGCCGGATTGTCACCCTGAGGTGCCACCAACCCCCTGGAGCCCCCGTCCCCGCGTTACCTGGGCCTCTGGTTGCCGCTCCGGCTCGCTTGGTGGCTTCCCCATGTGACCTTGCGGGAGTTTCAGTCACACCCTCACCCTCCGCCTCTGCCCCACACGTCGAGTCAGGAGATGAACCACGTCGAGCCAAACCCTTCTCCAAACACACACACACACACCCCCCAGCCCCACGGCCCCTTCACCCCCTCCATGGCCACCACTCCACCCCCCCGTGCCTCAGTTTCCCCCTTGGTCTCCAAGCACCACCCGAAGCTTCTGGCCTGGCATGGACTTTATTGGAAGATTATTAATTTCTCATCATCTGGGGCCACCAAGATGGGCTGTGGGCCAGTGTGGGGTGGGTAGGGTCCATCTGGGCAGGGTCCATCTGGGCTGGTGGCCGTCTGGGCTAGGGGCTGGCCAGGCTGGTGGCCCTCAGGGTCAGGGCTTGGGTCCCTCTGGACCTGGGGTCATCTGGGTTGGCATCTGCTGGGCTGGCGTCCATCTGGACCTGGGGCCATCCAGGCTGGGGCCACCACCCGTGGACCAGGGCTCATCCCGACCACCACCAGCATCTTTGTGGCCACCACCCACGGACCAGGGCTCATTCAGACCATCACCAGTATCCCTGTGGCCACCACCATAGACCTGGGCTCACCCAGACCACCACCAGCATCCCTGTGGCCACCACCATGGACCAGGGCTCATCCAGGACCATCACCAGCATCCCTGTGGCCACCACCATGGACCAGGGCTCATCCAGGACCATCACCAGCGTCCCTGTGGCCACCACCCGTGGACCAGGGCCTCACTGCAGAGGAGAGAAGAAACCATCCCCAGCATCACCTCCTGCTCCCCAAGCCCTGGAGATGGGGTCGGAGTCTCGGAGCTCACCTGGAATCCGCCCCAGGTCTGGATCTCTCGGAAGAGGGAGTTGCCGGGGCAGTCGGTGTGGCCCATCTGGCGGTGGCCGCGGACGCTGTGGTTGCGGTGGAGCCTCCCGGTGCGGACGGCGCAGGGCAGGAGCCCGTCCCGCACCAGGGCCAGGGCTTCGGCGTCCGGCGAGGCCGCCGAGAAGTCTCCCACGTAGCCAACGCCGAAACCGCGGCTGTTGTAGCCCTTGGTGTGGGCTCCCACCCAGTGCCACCCGCGGCCTTGGTACAGGTAGCCGTCCGAGCCCACCACGAAGCTGCCAAGACCCACAGGTCAACCTGAGACCACCTGGAGACGGAGTCTGGAGGCCACGGGGACTCCAGGTGGGGTCTCACCTGTAGCCGATGTCGTCCCAGCCGCGGACGTCCTGGTGGAAGCGCTGGATGGAGCGAAGGGCGCGGGCGCAGGAGGAGAAGCTGCGGCAGGGGACGCTGGGGACGAAGGTGTGGTGGATGTAGACCGAGTCCAGCGGGAGGGTCAAGAGGCTCGGGGACCCCCGGTAGGGTCGGGCGCCCCACATGCAGCGAGGGACGATGGCCGGACACGCTGCCAGGGAAGGAGGAGGAGGAGGAGGTGGGACCAGGGCACAAAGTCCCAACGGGGACTCGGGGGGTCATGGAGCATCTTCCCAGATGAGGGAACCCAGAGCGAAGAACCTGGGATTGTCCTACTGGGGTGAGGAGCATCTCTCGGGGGGTCATGGAGCATCTCCCAGCCAAGGGTCACCACCTGGGGCTAACACCAGTGTCCATCAAGAGGACAAAGTGACCTCCACAGCCTCCAGGGACCCATTATCTGGTGGACATGGGGGTGTCCGGCCAAGGGTCACCGCCCAGGGCTAACACTAGTGTCCATCTAGAGGCCAAAGTGACCTCCACGGCCTCCAGGGACCTGTTATCTGGTGGACATGGGGGTGTCCGGCCAAGGGTCACCACCCAGGGCTAACACCGGTGTCCATCTAGAGGACAAAGCGACCTCCACGGCCTCCAGGGACCTGTCATCTGGGGGACATGGGGGTGTCCGGCCAAGGGTCACCATCTGGGGCTAACACCAGTGTCCATCTAGAGGACAAAGCGACCTCCACGGCCTCCAGGGACCCGTTATCTGGTGGACATGGGGGTGTCCGGCCAAGGGTCACCACCTGGGGCTAACACCGGTGTCCATCTAGAGGACAAAGCAACCTCCACGGCCTCCAGGGACCTGTCATCTGGGGGACATGGGGGTGTCCGGCCAAGGGTCACCACCCAGGGCTAACACCTGTGTCCATCTAGAGGTCAAAGCAACCTCCACAGTCTTCAGGGACTGTTATCTGGGGGACATAGGGGTGTCCGGCCAAGGGTCACCACCCAGTGCTAACACTGGTGTCCATCTAGAGGCCAAAGCAACCTCCACAGTCTTCAGGGACTGTTATCTGGTGGACATGGGGGTGTCCGGCCAAGGGTCACCATCTGGGGCTAACACTGGTGTCCACCTAGTGGACAAAGCAACTTCTTCCAGGGACCCATTGTCCGAGGGACGTGGTGATGTCCGTCCCAGGACGAACACCTTGGGACACACCGGTGTCCATTTAGGAGATCCACGACCGTTAATCCACAGGACGTGGTGATGGTCACCCAGGAGACATCTTGGTGGCCACTCAAGGGACCCGAGTGTGTCCGTGCGGGGGACACGATGCTGTCCCTCCACCTCCTGGGGACACTGTGCTGTCCCTCCACGACACCCACAAGTGTCCATCCACAGGACCTGATGTTCTCCGACCACCCCAGGCCACACGTCACCCGCTGACCCTCCTGGTCTGGAACCTTCCATCCCCACCTGGGGTGACACCCCCGGGTTGTCCTCTCCCACCCGCTTGGAGAAGGACACATGTCCCACCACGTCTCGGTGCCACCTTCCTACCCACGTAGAGCTCCATGAAGTCCCGAGCGGCGCGATGAGCCATGTCCACCAGCTCCTCCGGCCTCATGTCCTCCAGCAGCTCCCGACTGGTCGGCAGCTCCCGCAGCAGCCTCAGCACTTCCACCACCTCCTCCTGCAGCTTCTCTGGCCTCACCAGCCTCCCAAACTCTCTCCTCCGGTTGCTGCTGGGTGGTCGCCCCTTCTCGGTGCCGTTGCCCGTCCCGTAGTAACCATGGAGCAGCTCGGCTAGTGTAACGGGCGCTTGGGCTAGTTGGACGCCCAGCAACACCCCATCCATGGCCCCGTTGGCCACGGCCTCGGGGACCAGCGAGGAGGGACCCTGCAGGGAGTAGTTTTGGGGGTTGTCCACGTCGTCCCAGCAGCCGTCGGGGCCCAGGGTGGGGCGGTCGCCATCGCGAGCCACGAGGTAGGACGTGGCTAACGCTTCGGTGATGGTGACGGCGAAGAGGGCGTCGAGGGGGATGTCGGAGGAGTGGTTGAGCCGCCCGGATGCCTGGAC
Organism: Coccyzus lansbergi; assembly: GCA_033558105.1. NCBI lineage: Eukaryota > Metazoa > Chordata > Aves > Cuculiformes > Coccyzidae > Coccyzus > Coccyzus lansbergi. Next base: position 25,072 of record JAUMJK010001553.1, on the reverse strand, counting down.
CAGGCCGACCTCCAGGCCGGCGAAGAGGGGGCCGAGGGCGACACTGGAGCCGTCGGGGGCCAAGACGACACCGGGATGGGGGTTGAGGAGGTGGGAGAGGAGCAGGTGATGCTGGAGGTTGAGTGTTGAGGGCACCTCGGGAGGGTCTCCGAGCAGCAGGCGGCACACGGGGGTCGCGCAGGAGCCCAGTGAACGAGCCAGAGCCGGCACTGTGACCCCAACGTCCGCCGACTCCAGGGCCTCCACCAGCCCCACCACCGAGTCCATGGAGCGCGGAGACAGACCTGGAAGGGATGGGGAAGGGGACCCAGGAGCTGCCGGTGAGGTAGAAGCATAGAACCACCAGGTTGGAAGAGACCCATCGGATCATCGAGTCCAACCATTCCTATCAAACACTAAACCATGTCCCTCAGCACCTCATCCACCCGTCCCTTAAACACCTCCAGGGAAGGGGAATCAACCACCTCCCTGGGCAGCCTATTCCAATGCCCAATGACCCTTTCCGTGAAAAACTTCCTCCTAATCTCCAGCCTAAATCTCCCCTGGTGGAGCTTGAGGCCATTCCCTCTCGGCCTGTCCCCTGTCCCTTGGGAGAAGAGCCCAGCTCCCTCCTCTCCACAACCTCCTTTCAGGGAGTTGGAGAGAGCAATGAGGTCTCCCCTCAACCTCCTCTTCCCCAGGAGAAACCCCCCCAGCTCTCTCAGACGCTCCTCATAGGGCCTGTTCTCCAGCCCCTTCACCAGCTTCATTGCTCTTCTCTGAACCCAAAACCAGAGTAAATGCCCCCAAACCAGAGGAAATGCCCCCAAACCAGAGCGAATGAACCCAGAACCAGAGCAAATGCCCCCAAACCAGAGCAAATGAACCCAAAACCAGAGCAAATGTCCCCAAACCAGAGCAAATGCCCCCAAACCAGAGCAAAAATGGGCAAATTCACCACCGAAAAAGGGACAAAGCAGCCAAAATCGGGGGGAAGACACCCCCAAAAAGGGCAAAAAAGGCCTGGACATGGGGCAAAAGCACCAAAAATTGGAGGAAAAGCCCCCAGAGCCAGGCAGGAGGAGCCAAGAGAAGGGGAACCGTCCCCCTAAACAGGGTAAATGGGGTGTCCTGGCGTGTTCTACCAGGTCATGGCCTCTCATGGGCTGCTCTGGCATGTGGTGGCGTGTGGAGGCATGTGGTGCCGTGTCCCTTACCCGTGGCCGGAGAGGGACAGTCGCTCAGCACCAGCAGCAGCAGCAGGAGGAGGATCATGGCTGTACCCGTGGCCCTTGCTGGACTTTGGCCTCTGCAGGCCGGACACGTGTGTCCAGGGCAGGGAGGGAGGTGCAGGCCTGGGACACCAGGAGAAGGGGACACCAGGAGCCATGTGAGGGGACAAGGCAGGAGAAGAGGTCACCAGGACCCACAAGAGGGGACAAGGACACCAGGACAAGGCAAGGGATGATGCCACCAGGACCCAGGTGAGGGGACAGAGGCATCAGGAGCCATGAGGTTTAACACGGCCAAATGCCGAGTCCTGCACTTGGGGCACAACAACCCTGAGCAGAGCTCCAGACTGGGAGAAGTCTGGCTGGAAAACTGCCAGGAGGAGAGGGACCTGGGGGGGTTGGTCGACAGCGACTGACCATGAGGCAGCAGTGTGCCCAGGGGGCCAAGAAGGCCAAGGGCATCTTGGCTTGGATCAGAAATGGTGTGACCAGCAGGGCCAGGGAGGTGATTCTCCCTCTGGACTCAGCACTGGGGAGGCTGCTCCTTGAATCCTGTGTTGAGTTGTGGGCCCCTCAGCACAAGAAGGATGTTGAGGCTCTGGAGAGAGTCCAGAGAAGAGCCACGAAGCTGGTGAAGGGGCTGGAGAACAGGCCCTATGAGGAGCGGCTGAGAGAGCTGGGGGGGTTTATCCTGGAGAAGAGGAGGCTGAGAGGAGACCTCATTGCTCTCTACAACTCCCTGAAAGGAGGTTGTGGAGAGGAGGGAGCTGGGCTCTTCTCCCAAGGGACAGGACGAGAGGGAATGGCCTCAAGCTCCACCAGGGGAGATTTAGGCTGGAGATTAGGAGGAAGTTTTTCCCAGAAAGGGTCATTGGGCATTGGAATAGGCTGCCCAGGGAGGGGGTTGATTCCCCTTCCCTGGAGGTGTTTAAGGCACAGGTAGATGAGGTCTTGAGGGACATGGGTTAGTGTTTGATAGGAATGGTTGGACTAGAAGACCCGACGGGTCTCTTCCAACCTGGTTGTTCTATGATTCTATGATGCCACCAGGACCCGTTGGGGCGTGAGGCCAGCAGGGACACGCCTGGTGCCACCCTCTGTGGGGACACGTGACGCTGCAGGGACCTTCGTCCCCAGCCATGTCGGGGCCCTGGGGCCTGGTGGCGGCGGTGGCCACACTGCTGGCCCTGCTGCTGCTGCTGCTGCTGAGGTGGGGGCTCTGGGGACACTTGGTGACCGTCACCCGTGCCCGGGATGCCCTGAGACGTTTTCCACGGCCGCCCTGGCGCAACTGGGTGATGGGACACACCGGAATGGTGAGGGGACAGGGACACCTGTGGGGACAGGGGGGACACACCTGGGGACAGGAGGGACAAGGGGGGGGGGTGGCAGGGACAAGGGGTGGCACTTGGGGGCACAGGAGGGACAAGGGGGACACACCTGGTGCGGGACAGGAGGGACAAGATGGGGACAGGAGGGACACACCTGGGGTCAGGAGGGACAAGATGGGGACAGGAGGGACAAGGGGGGGGTGGCAGGGACAAGGGGTGGCACCTCATGGGGACAAGGTGGCACCTGGGGGCACAGGAGGGACAAGAGGGGACACCTGGGGGAGGGAACAGGGACAGGAGGTGACACCTGGGGTGGAAAGGGACACACCTGGGGACAGGAGGGACAAGGGGGGACACCTGAGGGGGAAAACTGGGACAGGAGGTGGCACCTGGGGGGACAGGGACACACACCTGGGGACAGGAGGGACAAGGGGTGGCACCTCATGGGGACAAGGTGGCACCTGGGGGCACAGGAGGGACAAGAGGGGACACCTGGGGGAGGGAATAGGGACAGGAGGTGGCACCTGGGGTGGAAAGGGACACACCTGGGGACAGGAGGGACAAGGGGGGACACCTGAGGGGGAAAACTGGGACAGGAGGTGGCACCTGGGGGGACAGGGACACACACCTGGGGACAGGAGGGACAAGGGGTGGCACCTCATGGGGACAAGGTGGCACCTGGGGGCACAGGAGGGACAAGAGGGGACACCTGGGGGAGGGAATAGGGACAGGAGGTGGCACCTGGGGGGACAGGAGGGACACACCTGGGGACAGGAGGGACAAGGGGGGACACCTGAGGGGGAAAACTGGGACAGGAGGTGGCACCTGGGGGGACAGGGACACACACCTGGGGACAGGAGGGATAAGGGGTGGCACCTCATGGGGACAAGGTGGCACCTGGGGGCACAGGAGGGACAAGAGGGGACACCTGGGGGAGGGAACAGGGACAGGAGGTGACACCTGGGGTGGAAAGGGACAGGTTGGTGACACCTCAAGGAGACAGGGACAGGTTGGTGACACCTGAGGAGGGAGGGACAGGGCGGAGGGGACAACAGAGACAAGGAGGTGACACCTGGGAGGGACCCGAAGTGGCACCTGAGGAGGAGGGAGGGCCAGGGTGGTGGCTCCTGGGAGTTGTCCCCAAGGTTGTTCATGGTCCTGGGTCCCCCTCAAGCTGGGGACAGGGATGTCCCCAAGGCGGTTGGTGACCTGGGGACAGGGCCATCCCTGACCCTGGTGGCCTCGGCGCAGGCCAAGAGCTCGGAGGAGGGTCTGGGGCAGGCGGCCGAGATGGCCACTCGCTACCGTCATGGCTGCCTCTGGTGGGTCACCCCGTGGCTGCCCGTCCTGCGCCTCTTCCACCCGGACACCCTCCGGCCCATCCTCACCGCCTCAGGTAGGACACCAGGGCCACCAGACCAGCCCTCAGGTGGCCCATGAACCCCTCCTGGTGGCCACAAACCCCTCCTGGCAGTCACCAACTCATCCTGGTGGCCACCAACCCAACCTGGGGTCACTAACCCAGCCCCAAGGTGTCCCATGGCGGCTCTGGTTGCCCACAAACCCATCCTGGTGGTCACCAACCCAACCTGAGATGTCCCACGGCCTCTCCAGTTGCCCACAAACCCATCCTGGTGGTCACCAACCCAGCCCAAGGTGTCCCACGGCTGCTCTGGTCACCTGGTGGTGCCCACCAACCCATCCTGGGGTCACCAACCCAGCCCCAAGGTGTCCCACGGTGGCTCCGGTTGCCCACAAACCGCTCCTGGTGGCCACAAACCCATCCTGGTGGTCACTAACCCATCCTGGGATCACCAACCCAGCCCCAAGGTGTCCCACGGTGGCTCCGGTTGCCCACAAACCCATCCTGGTGGTCACTAACCAACCCAAGATGTCCCACAGCGGCTCCAGTTGCCCACAAACCCCTCCTGGTGACCACCAACCCATCCTGGGGTCACCAACCCAGCCCCTGAGGGGACCCGAAGCCGCCTTGGTGGCCTCCAGCTGCCTCTCGCCTCTCCTGCAGCCTCCGTCGCCCCCAAGGACCAGCTCTTCTACGGGTTCCTCAAGCCCTGGTTGGGTGAGTTGGGGTTTGGGGTGACCCCCCAGGGGTGGGGGTGGCACCCAGGGGTGTCCCTAGGGCTGGAGCCGCGTGTCCCACGCAGGGGACGGTCTCCTGCTGAGCCACGGGGACAAGTGGAAGCGACACCGGCGCCTGCTGGGCCCAGCCTTCCACGGGGACCTCCTCAAGTCCTATGTCGGCATCTTCAACCAGAGCACACGCGTCATGCACGTGAGACCCCGACCCTCATCTTCATCCACATCCCTTCATCCAGACCCTGATCCTTGTCCAGATCCCTTCATCCAGACCCTGATCCTCATCCAGACTCCAACTCTCACCCAGACCCTGGTCCTCATCCCAATCCCTTCATCTAGACCCCAATCTCCATCCAGATCCCTTCATCCAGACCCCAACCCTCATCCAGACCCTGACCCTCATCCAAATCCCTTCATCCAGACCCCAATCTCCATCCAGATCCCTTCATCCAGACCCTGATCCTCGTCCAGATCCCTTCATCCAGACCCAACTTCATCTAGACCACGACCCTAATCGAGACCCCTTCATCCAGACCCCAACCCTCATCCAGACCCCAACCCTCATCCAAATCCCTTCATCCAGACCCCAATCTCCATCCAGATCCCTTCATCCAGACCCTGATCCTCATCCAGATTCCTTCATCCAGATCCCAATCTCCATCCAGATCCCAATCTCCATCCAGATCCCTTCATCCAGACCCCAACTCTCATCCAGACCCCAATCTCTGTCCAGATCCCAATCTCCGTCCAGATCCCTTCATCCAGACCCTGATCCTCATCCAGATTCCTTCATCCAGATCCCAGACTTCATCTAGACCCCAAACCTTGTCCAAATCTCCTCATCCAGACCCTGGCCCTCATCGAGACCCCTTCATCCAGACCCCAACCCTCATCCAGACCCCAATCTCCATCCAGACCCCTTCATCCAGACCCCAATCTCCATCCAGACCCCAATCTCCATCCAGACCCCAATCTCCATCCAGATCCCTTCATCCAGACCCCAATCTCCATCCAGATCCCTTCATCCAGACCCCAACCCTCATCCAGATCCCTTCATCCAGACCCCAACCCTCATCCAGATCCCTTCACCTAGACCCTGACCTCCCTCCAGACCCCAACCTGCACCTGTCACCCCCCTCACCTGTCTCCCCCCTCACCTGTCACCCCCCTCACCTGTCTCCCCCACCTCCCAGTCCAAGTGGCGAGCGGCGTCGGAGGCATCCGGGGGTTCGGTGGAGTTGGACGTGATGGAGCACCTCAGCCTCCTCACCCTGGACACGCTCCAGAAGTGCCTCTTCAGCCACGAGAGCCACTGCCAGGAGTGAGTGTCCCCCCTGTCCCCCTCCCAGGGTCCCCCCGGACGTGTCCCCAGGTTTCATCCCCCACCTGAGGTCCCTCCTGGGCTTTGAACCCCTCGAGGTTGTCACCATCCTGATGGTGGCACCTTCTGGGTCCCCTCAGCTCTGTCCCTCCTGGTGTCCTCTCCAAAAACCTTCACTTTCCATCAGGACCCTCCCCCTGGTGTCCCCTCATCCTGGTCCCACACGTCCTGCTGTCACCTCCCTGACCCCCACCATTCCCCGGTGGCCCTTGGTGGCCACTCCACTGGTCTCGGTTGCCCCCCCCCCCCCTAGGCGGCCCAGCGAGTACGTCCAGGCCATCCTGGAGCTGAGCTCCCTGGTGGTGCGACGGCAGCACCGGCTCCTCCACCACCTGCCGTGGCTCTACCGGCTCTCGGCCGACGGGCGACGCTTCTCACGAGCCTGCGACGTCGTCCACGGCTTCACGGGGGCCGTGGTCCAGCGCCGGCGACAGGCCCTGCACAGCCTCGGCGGCCGCCACCACCAGCCCGGTGGCCACTGGGGACGCGGCTTGGACTTCATCGACATCCTCCTGCTCGCTAAGGTGGCACCGGGGTGGGGGCCAAGGCACCGGGAGGAGGGGTGGAGATGGGATGGTGGCCAATGGAGGATGGTGGTGGCCACGGGGACCGTTGGCTGTAGGTTGGTGGCCATAGGAGGATGGTGGTGGCCAACGGAAGATGGTGGTGGCCACAGGGACTGTTGGCTGTAGGTTGGTGGCCATAGGAGGATGGTGGTGGCCAATGGAGGATGGTGGTGGCCACGGGGACTGTTGCCTGTAGGTTGGTGGCCATAGGAGGATGGTGGTGGCCAATGGAGGATGGTGATGGTCACGGGGACTGTTGCCTGTAGGTTGGTGGCCATAGGAGGATGGTGGTGGCCAACGGAGGATGCTGGTGGCCAAGGGGATGGTTGGCTGTAGGTTGGTGGCCATAGGAGGATGGTGGTGGCCAATGGAGGATGGTGGTGGCCACGGGGACCGTTGGCTGTAGGTTGGTGGCCATAGGAGGATGGTGGTGGCCATGGGAACCATTGGCCATCAGGCTTGGGCCCCAGCAAGCCCTGCGGTTGCCCTTCTCACCCCTGCAGGACGAGGACGGCAACTCCCTATCGGACGAGGACATCGCGGCCGAGGCCGACACCTTCATGTTTGCAGGTGAGGCCACCGGCCACCCCCAGAGGAGAGTCCCCGCGTGTGTGTCCCCAGCCCCTCACCCCGTGTCCCCACAGGCCACGACACCACGGCCAGCGCCTTGGCTTGGCTGCTCTACAACCTGGCCCGACACCCCCACCACCAGCAGCGCTGCCGCCAGGAGGTCCAGGACCTCCTCCGAGGCCGCCAGACGGACGAGATCGAATGGTGAGAAGGTCATTCTGGTGTCACCAACCTCTCGGTCACTGAGCTGGGTCGGGGGGGACGGGACGCGGAGCCATAGAATCATAGAACAACCAGGCTGGAAGAGACCCATCGGATCATGGAGTCCAACCATTCCTATCAAACACTAACCCATGTCCTTCAGGACCTCATCCACTCGTCCCTTAAACACCTCCAGGGAAGGGGAATCAACCACCTCCCTGGGCAGCCTGTTCCAATGCCCAATGACCCTTTCCGTGAAAAACTTCCTCCTAATCTCCAGCCTAAATCTCCCCTGGTGGAGCTTGAGGCCATTCCCTCTCATCCTGTCCCCTGTCCCTTGGGAGAAGAGCCCAGCTCCCTCCTCTCCACAACCTCCTTTCAGGGAGTTGGAGAGAGCAATGAGGTCTCCTCTCAGCCTCCTCTTCTCCAGGATAAACCCCCCCAGCTCTCTCAGCCACTCCTCATAGGGCCTGTTCTCCAGCCCCTTCACCAGCTTCGTTGCTCTTCTCTGGACTCTCTCCAGAGCCTCAACATCCTTCTTGTGCTGAGGGGCCCACAACTCAACACAGGATTCAAGGAGCAGCCTCCCCAGTGCTGAGTCCAGAGGGAGAAGAACCTCCCTGGCCCTGCTGGTCACACCATTTCTGATCCAAGCCAAGATGCCCTTGGCCTTCTTGGCCCCCTGGGCACACTGCTGGCTCATGGTCAGTCGCTGTCGACCAACCCCCCCAGGTCCCTCTCCTCCTGGCAGTTTTCCAGCCAGACTTCTCCCAGTCTGTAGCTCTGCTCAGGGTTGTTGTGCCCCAAGTGCAGGACTCGCCATTTGGCCGTGTTAAACCTCATCCCGTTGGACTCAGCCCATGGATCCAGCCTGTTCAGGTCCCTTTGCAGAGCCTCCCGACCCTCCAGCAGATCCACACTTCCACCCAGCTTAGTGTCATCTGCAAACTTGCTAAGGGAGCACTCGATGCCTTCATCCAGATCATTGATGAAGACATTGAACAGGGACATTGAACGTCCCTTAAACCAGGGAGGACCTGTCCCGCCTGCCCTTCACCACCATGTGCATCAAGGAGAGCCTTCGCCTGCACCCGCCTGTCACTGCCGTCTCCCGACGCTGCTCCCGGGATGTCACCATGTGGGACGGACGTGTCATCCCCAAGGGTGAGGCTTGAGGTGTCCCCCAACGTCCCCAACCCTCCTCGTCGTCCCCCTCCCGGCCCCTAAGCAGCTGCTTCTGTCCCACCAGGAATCATCTGCCTGTTGAGCATCTACGGGACTCACCACAACCCGGACATCTGGCCCCAGCCAGAGGTGGAGCCTCTGGGGGTCACCTTGGGGGACATGGTGACATTGGGGGACAGGAGGGGACATGGAGACACTGGGGGACATGGGGATGTGGGAGGACATGGGGACATTGGAGGGGCAGAGGACATGGGGACATTGGGGGACATGGAGAGACATTGGGGGACATGGGGACAGGGACATATTGGGGGTCATGGGGATATAGGGACATTGGGGAACACGGGGATATTGGGGAACACGGGGATATTGGGGGGACACGCGGGGACAGAGGAACATGGCGACATTGGGGGTCACAGGGATACGGGGGACACTGAGACATGGGGAGACATGGGGACAGGGACACATTGGGGGTCATAGGGACACGGGGACATTTGGGGGACATGGGGACATTGGAGGGGCAGAGGGACACGGGGACATTGGGGTACATGGGGACATTGAGGGACATGGAGAGACATGGGGGACACAGGAACATGGAGACATTGGGGGTCATTGGGATATGGGGGACATGGGGGCCATGGGGAAATAGACACAATGGGGGTCATAGGGACATTCAGGGGACATGGGGACACTGGGGGCCATGAGGCTAGGGGGGTGACGGTCGGTGTCACCCGTGTCCCCTCAGGTCTTCAACCCGTTGAGGTTCAGCCCAGAGAGCAGCCAAACGCAATCCCCCTTTACCTTCATCCCCTTCTCCGCGGGGCCCAGGTGAGTGGCCGCAACGTCCTCCAGGGTCACCTCCTCATCCTCGCGTCCCCAAGACGTCACCTTTGGGGTCACCGGCTCCATCCCGGAGGGGCCTCGGTGTGGTGACAGTGATGGTGACCCCTTGGTGACGGTGGTGCCAGGGGCTGCATCGGGCAGAGGTTCGCGTTGGCCGAGATGAAGGTGGTGGTGGCCTTGACGCTGGTGACGTTCGAGGTGCGGCTGGAGCCTTCGAGGTCCCCAAGGCCGCGCTCGGAGCTCGTGCTGCGTCCCCAGGACGGGGTCTGGCTGCACCTCCGGCCACTAGCCCCGCGGACACCTGGGGACACCTGAGCAGGTGGCACCCAGGCCACCTCGGGCACCGGTCACCTCGCGGCATGGACGAGGCCCTTGGGGACCACCAGCACGGCCCAGTGGCTCCCAGTGGGACTCAGTGCCTCCCAAAGCCCCATCCCAGTGCCTCCCAGTATGACCCTGTGCCTCCCAGTTTGCTCTCAGTTCTCTCCCGGTGCCCTCAATCCCCTTCCCAGTCCCTCCCGTCTGCCCCTTCGCCCTCCCAGTTCCATCTGAGTTCTCTCCCAGTCCCTCCCAGTATGACCCTGTGCCTCCCAGTTTGCTCTCGGGTCTCTCCCAGTGCCCTCAATCCCCTTCCCAGTCCCTCCCGTCTGCCCCTTTGCCCTCCCAGTTCCATCTGAGTTCTCTCCCAGTCCCTCCCAGTCCCCTCCAGTGCTCCTGGTCCCCCTCGCAGCCTCTTCCACTGTCCCCAGTCCCCCTCCCAGTCCCTCCCAGTCCCATCTAGCTTCTCTCCCAGTTCCCCTCAATTCATCCCAAGGCAGCACAGATTGAAGGCAGCGGCACAGGCAGAGCCTGGAGGCACTGGGAGGCACTGGTTGCTTTACACAAGGCTTCGGGTTGTCGAGGTGACATCAGGGTCCCTGTCCCCACAGCGTCTGGGGCTCCAGGTCACCCCAACCCCAGTCGCTGCCATCAGGATCCGTGTCCCTGTCCCCATCGGATTTGTCCCCATCAGGATATCGATGACCTCATCCCAGTGGCTTTTGGTGTCCTTCTTGGGGTCGGTGGCCCTGTCCCCGTCTGGATTGACGTCCCCATCACTGTCGGTGTCCCCATCGCTCTCGGTGTCCCCATCCTGGGGTCTGTGGGGCTTGAGGACTGATGTCCCCATCGCTCTCGGTGTCCCTGTCACCATCGGTGTCCCCATCGCTCTTGGTGTCCCCATCCTGGGGTCTGTGAGGACTGGGGATTGATGTCCCCATCGCTCTCGGTGTCCCTGTCACCATCGGCGTCCCCATCGCTCTTGGTGTCCCCATCCTGGGGTCTGTAGGGACTGGGGATTGATGTCCCCATCGCTCTCGGTGTCCCTGTCACCATCGGTGTCCCCATCGCTCTTGGTGTCCCCATCCTGGGGTCTGTGAGGACTGGGGATTGATGTCCCCAACGCTGCCAACGTCCCCATCATCATCCATGTCCCCATCCTGGGGTCTGTGGGGTTTGAGGACTGATGTCCCCATCGCTCTCGGTGTCCCTGTCACCATCAGTGTCCCCATCACTCCTGGTGTCCCCACTGCTGTCGGTGTCCCCATCCTGGGGTCTGTGGCACTTGGGGCTTGATGTCCCCATCGCTCTCGGTGTCCCTGTCCCCATCAGTGTCCCCATCGCTCTTGCTGTCGCTGTCCCCATCGTTGTCCCCATCCCTCTGGACTCGCAGCTGCCCCTGTGTTCCGAAGTGCAGCGTCCATCTCCGGGCGGGGGTTCCGGGTCGGGTGACGATGAGGAGGGTCCCCATTCCCGGGGGGCTCCCGGGCGGCCTCAGGCGGCACTCGGCCAGGAAGAAGCGTCGCAGGGCGTGCAGGACGCGGGGGTTGGGGGGCGGCAGGCGCAGCGCCACCAGCACCTGGGCCGGGCAGCGGGACGACACCTCCAGCGCCAGCGCCGCCAGCCGAGGGGGGGACCCCGGGGACGACCCCCCACTCAGGTAACGCTCCAGCCCGTCCAGCAGCACCAGCCCCGGCGGCCGAGGCTGCGAGGGCAGCGCTGCCAGCTCCCGAGCCAGGGCGGCCGCGCTCGGAGGGTAACGCAGCTCCAGGCGCTGAGGACGGGGTAAGGGAATCAGGATGGGAACCCCCACCCCGTATCCAGCCCACCCCCCCATCCACAGCCCCAACCCCCTCCCTGGTCCAGCACCCAACACCCTTTCCGTGAAGAATTTTTCCCTCATGTCCAGCCTGAGCCTCCCCTGGTGGAGCTTGAGGCCACTCCCTCTCTTGTCCCCTGTCCCTTGGGAGAAGATTCCAGCTCCCTCCTCTCCACAACCTCCTCTCAGGGAGTTGCAGAGAGCAATGAGGTCTCCCCTCAGGCTCCTCTTCTCCAGGCTGAGCCCCTCCCCAGCTCTCTCAGCCGCTCCTCTTCTTCTCCAGCCCCTTCCCCAGCTCCGTTGCTCTTCTCTGCACTCACTCCAGAGCCTCAACATCCTTCTTGGATCCAAACTGACCCCAAGATTCAAGGTTCAGTCCCACCAGAGGGAGAAGAACCTCCCTGGCTCTTTAGGAGCTTCTAGGACCCTTCTCGCACTCCCAGGAACCCTCTAGAGCCTCCTGGGACCCCTTTAGGGCCTTCTAGGCCCTGCTGGCCACACCGTGGCTGCTCCAAGCCAAGATGCCCTTGGCCTTCTTGGCCACCTGGTTGGCTCCTCTTCAACCAACCCCCCCAAGTCCTTCTCCTCCAGGTCCTTCTCCTCCAGCCACTTTCCAGCCAGACTTCTCCTGGGCTGGAGCTGCTCAGGGTTGTTGGGACCCAAGTTCCTGCTCCTCCAACCTCATCCCCTTCGCTCTCAGCCCATGGATCCAAGCAGCTCCCATCCCTCTGGAGAACCTCCAGCCCCTCCAGTAGCTCCACCCAGCTCAGCATCACCCCCAAACCCTCTCTGAGCGCCTTCGAGGCCTTCATCCAGGTTGTTGATGAAGACCTTGAGCAGGGCTGGAGCCACCACCGATCCCTGCGGACACAGCATGGAACTGGCCTCCAGCTGGACTTATAAACGCCATAGGCCACGCCCCCTAATGGAGGCATCCCTACTATAAGCCACGCCCCCTGCCGTAGAGGCTTATAACTCTAAGCCCCGCCCCTCCGGGAAAGCCCCGCCCCTCACCTGCAGCGCTCTCGGGTCTCCGCCCCCCGCCGGCAGCCTCGGGGGAGCGCTGGGCGCCAGGTAAAGGGCTCTGGGCCCGCGGGGGCCTCCCGCCAGCGCCACCCGCAGCAGCAGCGCCGTGCGGCCCGAGCCCGCGGGGCCCCAGCACCAGCACCGGGACCGGCGGAGCCGCCTCCGCGTCTTCCTTCTCCTCCTCCTCCTCCTCAGCCGCCGAGCCCAGCGCCCGCTCCAGCGCCGCCGCCATGATGGACCCAACCCGGCCGCGCGCGCCTTCTGCGCTTCAGCCAATCAGAGCGCCGCTTCCCCTCTAAGCCCCGCCCACCCCGGCTCGGAGCCAATCAGAGACGAGCTCCTAGTCCCCCGCCCACCACGCGTCTCAGCCAATCAGAGCGCAGCTCCTCGCCCCCCTTGCGCCGCCTCCGGCGCTAATAGGAGGGCGGGGGCTGAGGGGTGGGGCGGGAGCAGGCGAGCTGTCAATCATCCCCTCGTTGCCCGGCAACGCTTGGAGGGGCGCGTGGAGCAAGTGAAGTCGCGTGAGGGTGCACGAGGGGCACACGAGGTGCACGAGGATGCACGAGGGGCACACAGGGATCCACGGCACTGCACGAGGGTCATGTGAGGGTGCACGAGGGCCACACGAGGAGCCGGGACAATGCATGAGGTCACACGGGGTTTGCACGAGCTTGCACAAGGGTGCACAAGGATCATAGGAGGGTACACCAAGCTTGCACGAGAGTCACACAAAGATCCACAACAATGCACAAGGTCACACGAGGGTGTACAAGGGTCATATGAGGGTGCGGGAGGTTACACGAGGGTCACACAGGATCCATGGCAATGCACGAAGTCACACGGGGGTTCACGAGGGTCACATGAGTAGGTGTTGGGGTCCTATAACAGGGCATGAGGGTCGCACCGTGGTCACACGAGGCTGCACGAAGCTCTCCCGGGGGTGCAGGAGGGTTGCACGAGGGCCTCACCAGGATGCACGAGGCGGCAGGGCTGGGAGTGCACGAGGCTCACGAGGGCTCACGAGGGCCGGGGCTTCCCCTCGGCTACGCGTATTCTCAAGCAATAACAGCGCGTCTGTATTATCCGCCCGAGAATACCCGTCACCGGGGGGGGCGGGGCCACGAGCGGGGTGGGGTGGGGGGGGGGGGAAGGGTTGGAGGGTCCCAGGATTTGGGGGGGGGGGGGGGGGAGGAGGTTCAAGGGGTTTGGGGGGGTACCGAGGTTGGGGGGTCACGGGGATTGGGGGGAGGGCACAAGTGGGGTTGGGGGGGGGGGGGGGGGGGGGGGCAAGGAGCCGCTTCAGCACCACGGACAGCGCCGCTGGGGTTCCATAGGCTTCTATAGGGCTCCATAGGGGCTCCATAGGCTTCTATAGGGCTCCATAGGGGTCTATAGGGGTCCATAGGGGCTCCATAGGGGTCCATAGGGGCTCCATAGGGGTCTATAGGGGTCCATAGGGGCTCCATAGGGGGTCTATAGGGGCTCCATGGGGATATTATAAGAGGCTCCATAGGGTCAGTATAAGAGGCTCTTAGGGGGTCTATAGGGGGCTCCAGTAGGGTTCTATAGTGGCTCTATAGGGTCTCATAGGGGCACTATAAGAGGGCTCCTAGGGAGTCTACAGGGGCTCCATAGGCGGCCTATAGGGGCTCCATAGGGGCATTATAAGAGGCTCCATAGGGGCTCAATGGGGGTATTATAAGAGGCTCCATAGGGGCACTATAGGGTCTCCATAGGGGGTCTATAGGGGCTCCATAGGGTTCTATAGGGGTCCATCGGGGCTCCATAGGGGTCTATAGGGGTTTATAGGTGCTCCATAGGGCTTCATAGGGCTCTATAGGGGCTCCATAGGGGCACTATAAGAGGCCTCCATAGGGGTCTCATAGGGGTCTATAGGGGCTCACATAGGGGCACTATAAGAGGCTCCTAGGGGGTCTATAGGGGCTCCATAGGGGCACTATATGAAGCCCCATAGTGGCCTCTATAAGGGCTGTATAAGGGCTCCATCAGGGCCTCCATAGAGAATCTATAAGGGCTGTGCTACCAGGGGCTGTCATAAGCGGCTCCATAGGGGCTGAAGAAGAGCTCTATCAGGGGCTACAAAGGAGAATCCATAGGGGTCTACAGGGGCTCCATAGGGTTCTATAGGGGTCTATAGGGGCTCCCTAGGTTCTATAAGGGTCTATAGGAGCTCCATAGGGGTCTATAGGGGCTCCCATAGGGTTCTATAGGGGTCTATAGGGGCTCCATAGGGGCTCCATAGGGGCTCCATAGGGTTCTATAGGGGCTCCATAGGGGTCTATAGGGGCTCCATAGGGTTCTATAGGGGTCTATAGGGCTCCCATAGGCGCTCTATAGGATGTTCCATCGGGGCCACACGGACCATCACAGCCCCATATAGACCCAGCCATAGGGACCCCCCCACCCCATAGACCCAACTGGAGGGACCACCCCCCCATATAGAACCAAGCATAGGGCCCCCCCCCATAGACCCCCTGGCCATAGGGGCCCCTATAGACCCGGCTATAGGTACACCCCCCTCCTATAGACCCGCCTATAGGGACCTCCCCCCCTGTAGCCGAGGCCATAGGGAGCCACCCCCACCCCCCCCCACTCACCGGAGCCGCCGGAGCCACCGCCCGCCCCGCCGCAGCCCGGGGGGCGGGGCCAGAGCAGGCCACGCCCCCGGCACACCCAAGCAGAGCCCCGCCCCTACCACCGCCTGGCCACGCCCCCCCTCCCGGCCCCAGCTAATCAGAACCTGAGCCATGGCCACAGCCCCCCTCCCGGCCTCACTCAATCAGAACCTGACCTGTGGCCACGCCCCCTTCCGGCCACAGCCAATCAGAATCCGTCTCATGGCCTCACCCCCCCCGGCTCAGTCAGTCAGAGCCTGACCACGCCCCCTCGCTGTGAGGGAGGCCACGCCCCCTAGAGGCTCCGCCCCCCTCTGGATCCCTATGGGACCCCCCCAGTCACCCTATGGGACCCCAACAATCACCCTATGGGAACCCTATGGGACCCCCCCAGTCACCCTATGGGCCCCTTATAGGACCCCCTCAGTCACCCTATGGGACCCTATGGGATCCCAACAGTCACCCTATGGGACCCCTATGGGTCCCCCCCCCCAGTCACCCTATGGGACCCTTATGGGACCCCCCTAGTCACCCTATGGGACCCTCCCAGTCACCCTATGGGACCCTTATGGGACCCCCCCTCCCAGTCACCCTTTGGGACCCTTATGGGACCCCAACAGTCACCCTATGGGACCCTTATGAGTCCCCCCCAGTCACCCTATGGGGCCCCCCTAGTCACCCTATGGGACCCCTATGGGACTCCCCCAGTCACCCTATGGGACCCTCACAGTCACCTTATGGGACCCCTATGGGACACCCCCAAAGCCCCTATACCCCCCCCATAGGGACACTGGGGGTCACCGCTCGCAGCCACTTTATTCCCATCCCCCCCCTCACCCCCCAACACGTTACACACATGTGACCCCCCCCTCCTCCTCCACTTTTGGGGTCCCCTCCGAGTTTTGGGGACCCCCCCCCGGGGGTTGAGGGCAATCAGGTGACAGCAGGGAGGTCGGCTCGACGCGCCTGGTGGGGGGTACGGGGGGGGCACAGGGGCTGCACAGACCCCTGGAGCCCCCCCCCGCCCCCAAAATATTGGGGTAGCCCTATGTCCCACCCCCCTGCACCCCCACAGGAACCCCCACAGTGTTTTTCCCCTTCCTCCCCCCAGGTCAGGACCCCCCCAAAGGGCTCAGGACCCCCCCATAGGACTCAGGACCCTCAAGTGCCCCCCACACCCTCCATGGTTTTGGGGTGTCCCCTCTGCCTCCCCCCAAAAGGCTCAGGAGCCCCCCAAAAGGCTCAGGACCCTCCCTGGTTTTGGGGTGTCCCCTCTGCCCCCCCCCCAAAGGCTCAGGATCCCCCCAAAGGGCTCAGGGTCCTCAAGTGCCCCCCCCCATGGTTTTGGGGTATCCTCTCCGCCCCCCCCAAAGGGCTCAGGGTGTTCCCAATGCCTCCCCTATAGTTTTGGGGTCCCCCCCTCACCTGGGTGACGCTGATCTCCTCCAGGGGTTGCTGGGGGGGCTGGGGGGGCAGCTCTTGGGGGGCCCTTGGGGGGCTCCCCCTGCCCCCCCTCCCCGAGCCCCCCCCGCTCTGGAAGTTCCCGACCACACAGGTCACCTTGATGGGGGGGGGGGGGGGGGGTGTGAGTTTGGGGGTACCCGATGAGGTCTGGGATATGCTCTGGGGTTCACTCGGGGAGGTTGAGGGCACATGGGGAGGGATTTGGGGTGCGGGGTGGGGGGGTTGGGGGTTCCATGGGGACATTTTGGGGGTTCCCTGGTGGGTTTGGGGTATTTCCTGGTTGGGTTTGGGACTCCCTGTTGGGTTTTCAGGTGCTTGGTTGGGTTTGGGGTGTTCCCTGGTGGGTTTTGGGAGTTCTCTGTTGGGTTTGGGGGTTCCCTGGTGGGTTTTGGGGTGCCCTGGTAGGTTCTGGGGTGCAGGTTTCGGGGCTCACCAAGGGTTTGGGGGTTCCCTGGTGGGATTTGGGGGTTCCCTGGTGAGCTTTGTGGTTTCCCTGTTGGGCTTCGAGGTTGCCTGTTGGGTTTTGGGGTTCTCTGTTGGGTCTGGGAGTTCTCTGGTGGGTCTGGGGGCTCTCTGGTGGGTTTTAGGGTGCTCTGGGCTTTTTGGGGTGCAGGTTTCGGGGCTCACCAAGGGTTTGGGGGGGTTCCCTGATGGGTTTTCGAGGGTTCCTAGTGGGTTTTGTGGTTCCATGGTGGGTTTTGGAGTTCTCTGGTGGGTTTGGGGGGTTCCATGGTGGGTTTGTGAGTTCTCTGGTGGGTTTTGGGGTGCTCTGGGCTTTTTGGGGTGCAGGTTTCGGGGCTCACCAAGGGTCTGGGGGTTCCCTGGTGGGATTTGGGTCGTTTCCTGGTTGGATCTGGGGCTCCCTGTTGGGTTTTTGGGTGCCTGGTTGGTTTTGTGGCCTTCCTGTTGGGTTTTGGGGTTCCCTGGTGGGTTTAGGGGTTCCCTGGTGGGTTGTGGGGTGCTCTGGGCTTTTTGGGGTGCTCTGGGCTTTTTGAGGTGCAGGTTTTGGGGCTCACCAAGGGTTTGGGGGGGGTTCCCTGATGGGTTTTTGAGGGTTCCTAGTGGTTTTGTGGTTCCATGGTGGGTTTTGGAGTTCTCTGGTGGGTTTGGGGGTTCCCTGTTGGGTTTGGGGGTTCCCTGTTGGGTTTGGAGGTTTCCTGGTAGCTCTTGGGGTGCTCTGGGCTTTTTGGGGTGCAGGTTTCGGGGCTCACCAAGGGTTTGGGGGGTTCCTGATGGGTTTTTGAGGGTTCCTGGTGTGTTTTATGGTTTCCCTCTTGGGTTTGGGAGTTCCCTGTTGGGTTTGGGAGTTCCCTGGTGGGTTTTGGGGTACTCTGGGATTTTTGGGGTGCTCTGGGGGGTTTTGGGGGCTCACCAGGAAGGCGGCGATGCCGGTGCCGGTGAGGAAGCCGGCGAGGACGTCTCCCCAGTGGTTTCGGTGCTCGGCCACGCGGAGGGCGCCCAGCAGGAAGGGGGGTGCCGCGAACCCCAAAACCGCCGCCGGCTTGGCCAGCCGAGAGCCCCCCCCGCGCCAGGCCAGAGTCACGTACAGCTGGGGGGGGGGGGATGGGATGGGGACGTCACCCCAAAAGCGTGGGGTCACCCCAAAACCACCACGGTGACGACGACACCACCCAACGTGGACCCCAAGTCTCCCAAACTGACCCCAAAGCCACCCAACGTGGACCCCAAAACCCTCCAAACTGACCCCAAAACCACCCCAAGTGAACCCCGAACCACCCACACTGACCCCAAAACCACCCCAAGTGAACCCCGAACCACCCACACTGACCCCAAAACCACCCCAAAGTGAAGCCCAAACCACCCAGAGCGACCCCAAAACCACCCAGAGCGACCCCAAAACCACACAGAGGGACCCCAAGCCACCTAAACTGACCCCCCCAAGTCACCCAAAGTGAACTCTAAACCCCCAAACTGACCCCAAACCACCCAAAATGAACCCCAAGACCTTCACAGTGGCCCCAAACCCCCTAAGTGACCCCCAAATCCCCCAAACTGACCCCCAAACCACCCAAAACGAACCCCAAACCACCACAGTGACCTCAAACCCCCCCAAAGTGACACACAAGACGCCCAAAACGAACCCCAAACCACCACAGTGACCCCGAAACCACCCAAACTGACCCCAAAACCACCCAAACTGACCCCAAAACCACCCAAAATGAATCCCAAAAAGTGATCCCCAAGCCGCCCAAACTGACCCCCAAAACGACCCGAAACGAACCCCAAACAACCACAGTGACCCCCAAAACCCCCAAAACCGACACCCAAGATGCCCAACATGACCCCCAAACCACCCAAAGTGACCCCCAAGACCTTCACGGTGACCCCCAAATCCACACAAACTGAACCACAAAACCACCAAGAGTGAACCCCAAAGCACCCAGAGGGACCCTAAAACCACCCAAAATGAACCCAAAATCCCACAAAGTGACCCCAGAACCACACAGAGAGACCCCCCAAAACACCCAAAATGGACACAAACCCACCCAGAATGACCTCAAACCCCCCAAACCGAACCCCAAACCCCCCCAAACTGACCCCCAAACCACCCAAAATGAACCCCAAGACCTTCACAGTGACCCCAAACCCCCAAAAAGTGACCCCTCTTTCCCCTCAGGGCTCCCCAAATGACCCCTAGCCCCCCCAATTTGCCCTTTTCCCCTCCTATTTACCCTCATGGCCCCCCAAATGACCCATATCCCCCCCCTCAATTGACCTGTAGCCCCCCCCAGTCTGCCCCTTCCCCCTCGTGCCCCCCCCAAAGGACCCATGGCCCCTGTATATGACCCCTAGCCCCCTCACACCCCCGCAGAGCCCCCCCAAATGACCCATAGCCCCCCCAAATGACCCATAGAACCTTCAAACGACCCCTAGCCCCCCCCCCAAAATGACCCCTAGCGCCCCCCAATCCACCCCTTTCCTCTCATATTTCCCCTCATGTCCCCCCCCAATACCCCCCAAATGACCCATAGCCCCCCCCAATTGCCCCCAATTGACCCATAGACCCCCCCAATCCACCCCTTTCCCCTCCTATTTCCCCTCGTAGCTCCCCCAAATGACCCATAGCCCCCCAAATGACCCATAGATCCCCCCAATCCACCCCTTTCCCCTCCTATTTCCCCTCGTATCTCCCCCAAATGACCCACAGATCCCCCAATCTACTCCTTTCCACTCGTATTTCCCCTCATGGCTCCCCAAAACCCCCCAAATGACCCGTAGCCTCCCCAGTTGACCCATAGACCCTCCAATTGACCCATAGTCCCCCCAAATCTGCCCCTTTCCACTCCTGTTTCCCCTCATAGTCCCCTCAAATGACCCATGTCCCCACCAAATGACCCATTGACCACCCAAATGACCAGTAGCCCCTCCAAATGACCTGTAGCCTCCCCTAATTGACCCATAGACTCCCCCCCCCCCCAATGACCCCTAGCCCCCCCAATTCCCCCCAAATGACCCCTAGGCCCCCCTATTCCCCTCAAATGACTGATAGTGCCCCTCAGTCTGCCCCTTTCCCCTCATGCCCCCTCAATTGACCCATAGCCCCTCCAAATGACCCCTTTCCCCTCCTATTTCCCCTCATAGCCCCCCCCCAAATGACCCGTAGCCCCTTCTAAATGACCCCTAGCCCCCCCAAATGACCCCTAGCCCCCCCAAATGACCCCTAGCCCCCCCAATTCCCCCCAAATGACCCCTAGGCCCCCCTATTCCCCTCAAATGACTGATAGTGCCCCTCAGTCTGCCCCTTTCCCCTCATGCCCCCTCAACTGACCCATAGCCCCTCCAAATGACCCCTTTCCCCTCCTATTTCCCCTCATAGCCAACCCCAAATGACCCGTAGCCCCTTCTAAATGACCCCCTAGCCCCCCCAAATGACCCCTAGCCCCCCCAATTCCCCCCAAATGACCCCTAGGCCCCCCTATTCCCCTCAAATGACTGATAGTGCCCCTCAGTCTGCCCCTTTCCCCTCATGCCCCCTCAATTGACCCATAGCCCCTCCAAATGACCCCTTTCCCCTCCTATTTCCCCTCATAGCCCCCCCCAAATGACCCGTAGCCCCTTCTAAATGACCCCTAGCCCCCCCAAATGACCCCTAGCCCCCCCAAATGACCCCTAGTCCCCCCCAATTCCCCCCAAATGACCCCTAGGCCCCCCTATTCCCCTCAAATGACTGATAGTGCCCCTCAGTCTGCCCCTTTCCCCTCATGCCCCCTCAACTGACCCAAAGCCCCTCCAAATGACCCCTTTCCCCTCCTATTTCCCCTCATAGCCCCCCCCAAATGACCCGTAGCCCCTTCTAAATGACCCCTAGCCCCCCCAAATGACCCCTAGCCCCCCCCAAAACGACCCCCAGTGCCCCCACCCCAGCGTAGGCCCCGGCGTAGGCCGCGAGGGCGGCCTCCTTGCAAGGGAAGGCTCGTCGCGCGGCGGCCACCGAGGGGGGGTCCCCGCTGCAGGGAGCCCCCCCGGGGGGCACGAAGCGGGGGGGGGCGTCGGGGTGTGGGGGGGCGCAGCCCAAGGCGCTGTAGTTGGGGCGGCAGACGGCCAGAAAGTGGGGGGCGGGGGCCCCCGTCACCACCTGCCCCGCGTTGGCGAAGATGGCCGTGGCCAGCAGGCCGAAGGAGAACACCCCTGGGGATAAAAAAAATGGGGGGATGAGGGGGTCCCCAAAGCACCCCTGAACCCCCCCTCCGAACTACAGCCCCAGGCCATGTTATCCATAGCAACCCTGAACCCCCAAACCATACTGTGCCCCACAACCCCAGCTGAACCCCCGTTCTGAGCTCACTATTGCATCCCTGAACCCCCCCCCCCAAACTGACCCTGTGCCCCCCAACCCCAGCTGAACCCCCATTCTGAACCCCCAAACCCACCCCGAGCCCTCCAATCCCAGCCAAACCCCCATTCGGTGCTCCCCCAACTTCCTCTGAACCCCCAAACCCATCCTGTGCCACCCCCATCCCCAGCTGAACCCCCATTCTGAACTCACTATTGCATCCCTGAACCCCCAAACCCACCCTGTGTGCCCCAACCCCAGCTGAACCCCCATTCTGAACTCACTATTGCATCCCTGAGCCCCCAAACCCACCCTGTCCATGCTACCCATAGCCCCCTTGAACCCCCAAACCCACCCTGTGTCCCCCATCCCCAGCTGAACCCCCATTCTGAACCCCCAAACCCATCCTGTGCCCCCCATCCCCAGCCAAACCCCCAGTCCATTCCCCCCATAGCCCTCCTGAACCCCCAAATCCATCCTGTGCCACCCCCATCCCCAGCTGAACCCCCATTCTGAACTCACTATTGCATCCCTGAACCCCCAAACCCACCCTGTCCATGCTACCCATAGCCCCCCTGAACCCCCAAACCCACCCTGTGTCCCCCATCCCCAGCTGAACCCCCATTCTGAACCCCCAAACCCATCCTGTGCCCCCCATCCCCAGCTGACCCCCCATTCTGAACTCCCTATAGCCCCCCTGAATCCCCCAAACCCACCCTGTGCCCCCCATCCCCAGCTGAACCCCCATTCTGCTCTCCCCATAGCCCCCCTGAACCCCCCAAACCCACCCTGTGCACCCCAACCCCAGCTGAACCCCCATACTGACCCCACTATTGAGTCCCTGAATCCCCAAACCCATCCTGTGCCCCCCTCCAAACTACACCCCCAGTCCATGCTCCCCATAGACCCCCTGAACGCCCCAAACCACCCTGTGCCCCCCATCCCCAGCTGAACCCCCTTTCTGAGCCCCCAAGCCCACCCTGTGCCCCGCTAACCCCAGCTGAACCCCCATTCTGAACTCACTATTGCATCCCTGACCCCCCCCAAACCCACCCTGTGCCACCCCAGCCCCAGCTGAACCCCCCATTCTGTGCTCTCCTACTCCCCCTGAACCCCCAAACCCACCCTGTGCCCCCTAACCCCAGCTGAACCCCCATTCTGAACTCCCTATTGCATCCCTGAACCCCCAAACCCACCCTGTGCCCCCCCTCCAAACTACACCCCCAGTCCATGCTCCCCATAGACCCCCCCTGAACCCCCCAAACCCATCCTTTGGCCCCCATCCCCAGCTGACACCCCCTGTGTGCCCCCATCCCCCCCCAGTTTGCCCCCCCACCTCCCCCCTTGCCCGTCTGCCCCCCATTTTCACCCCATAGCTCCCCCCCACCCCAACTCCCTCCCCCGCCCCCCCAAATTTGCCCCCCCCCCCCCTCACCCAGAAAGCGCAGCAGCCTCCTCAGGGGAGCTCCCAGGTAGCAGCACTCGCCCCCACAGGATCGTGGGGTCACGGCCCCCCCGGGCCCCCCCGAGTCGCCCCAGCAGCTCCCCCACCACGATCTGGGAACCCCCAGTCACTGACACAGCACTGGGGACACCCCCCAGAACCCCCCCACTAGTTCCCCTGGGACCACCCCCACACCCCCATCCTCCCTGGGACCCCCCCAGGACCCCCCATAACTCCTGGGACCCCCACCCAGGACCCCCCCCAATAACCCCTGGGACCCCCCATAACCCCTGGGACCTCTCCCAGGACCCCCCCCATAACCCCTGGGACCCCCCCATAACCCTTGGACCCCCCCTAACCCATGGGACCCCCCCCAATCAACCCCCTCCCAGAAGCCCCACATCACCCCAAGACCTCCTGTCCCATCATCCCAAGACCCCCCCAGGACCTATGGGTCCCCCAGTGAGTCCCCAAAGACCCCCAAATGCCCTTTGGGACCCCCAGTGAGCCCCCCCAGACCCCCAAATGCCCTTTGGAGCCCCCCCAGACCCCAAAGTACCCCTTTGGGTCCCCCATTGAGTCCCCCCAGTCCCCCCAAATGCCCTTGGGACCCCCATTGAGTCCCCCCCAGTCTCCCCAATGTGCCCCTTGGGACCCCCATTGAGCCCCCCCAAGACCCCCAAGTGCCCTTTGGGAGCCCCCCCAGACACCCAAATACCCTTTGGGACCCCCATTGAGCCCCCCAGTCCCCCCAAATGCCCCTTTGGGACCCCCAGTGAACCCCCCCAGACCCCAAATGCCATTTGGAACCCCCCCCCAGACCCCCCAAGTGTCCCTTGGGGACCCTGAGTGAGACCCCCTAGACCCCCAAATGCCATTTGGAGCCCCCCCCAGACCCCAAAATGCCCCTTGGGATCCCCCATTGAGTCCCCACAGACCCCCAGGTGTCCCTTGGGACACCCAGTGAGCTCCCTCCAGACCCCAAAATGCCCCTTTGGATCCCCCATTAAGCCCCCCTAGACCCCCAAGTGCCCTTTAGGACCCCCAGTGAGCCCCCCCCAGACCCCAATGCCATTTGGGAGCCCCCCCAGACCCCAAAATACCCCTTGGGACCCCCAATGAGCCCCCCAAGACTCCCAAGTACCCTTTGGGACCCCCAGTGAGCCCCCCAGTCCCCCCAAAATACCCCTTAGGACCCCCAATGAGCCCCCCCAGCCCCCCCAACTCACAGTAAGGACAGGGACAGTGGTGACAAGGCCGTAGACGAGGCCGGGGGGGCCCTGCTGGCGGTGGGGGGTCCCGGGTAGGGGGCGTCCGTACTCGGGGTCCCGGCAGAAGAACCCCCCAACGTGCACCGGGAAGGCGTCCGTGAACTCCAGCTGGTAGGCCAGGGCGGCCGTGCCCCCCAGGATCCCCAACTTTTTTTTTGGGGGGGGGGTGCACAGTGAGACACACCCCCCATGAACCCCAGTTTTAAGTGGGGAACCCCCCCTGAACCCCAGTTCCCAGGTAGCTGTGACCCCCCTAACCATAGGCCCAGATTGATGATGATGAGATCCTCCCCGAACCCCAGTTTTAAGGGGGGGGGACATGATGGGACACCCCCCCCCCTCACCTTCACCCCCATTTGGGGGGGATGGGGAATTGCTGGGACCACCCTCGAACCCCAATTTTAAGGGAGGACCCCCCCTGAACCCCAGTTCTCAGGCAGCTATGACCCCCCCCAACCATAGGCCCAGATTGATGATGACGGGATCCACCCCAAACCCCAATTTTAGTGGGATCCCCCCCCCAAACCCCAATTTTAAAAGGGGGGGCATGATGGAATCCCTCCCCATACACCTTGACCCCCATTTGGGGGGGGTTGGGGAATTGCTGGGGACCCCCCCATGAACCCCAGTCCCCAGGTAGCTGTGACCCCCCCTCCAAACCATAGGCCCAGATTGATGATGATGGGATCTCCCCAAAACCCCAATTTTAAAAGGGGACATGATGGGACCCCCCCCCTCACCTTGACCCCCATTTGGGGGGGTTGGGGAATTGCTGGGACCACCCTCGAACCCCAATTTTAACTGAGGAACCCCCCCCGAACCCCAGTTCTCAGGCAGCTATGACCCCCCTCTAACCATAGACCCAGATTGATGATGATGGGATCCACCCCAAACCCCAATTTCAGTGGGATCCCCCC
>JAUMJK010001552.1:0-58998 GCA_033558105.1 Coccyzus lansbergi | reverse complement strand
CCTCCTGATTGACAGCTCCCTTAGCCAATGAAACTCAGCGTAGCGGTCTCGTCCAATCGGCGTGGAGGGGGCGGGAGCGTCGTGCCGCGAAAGGGCTGCTGGGAGTTGTAGTCAGAGATGGAGCAATGGCCTCCTGCTTGGGAGGGCTGCAGGACTGGGACATGTACCCTTCTCCCTCCTGCCTGGGGGACTGCAGGGCTTGGGCATGTACCCTTCTCCCTCCTGCCTGAGGGGCTGCAGGGCTGCGGCATGTACCCCTGTCCCTCCTGCCAGGCCTTTCCAAGTCTCCCCTTCCTCCTTCCCTCTCCAGCAAGCCCGGGGGGCTGCATATAGCCAGGCCTTGCTGGAGCTTTACACCGTTAGCTTGCAGGGTGCAGCTGCTGCATGAATCCCCTTAAGGGTGCCTGAGGTTGTTTGGGAGGTCTTGGACTTCCAGACCCTTTTTCATCACCTCCTCGCTTTGCTGATCCCACAGGGATCACCCTGCTGCAGGGAAGGCTGTCAGGCTCATGTCTCTATGGTGGGAGGTCCACACAGGCAGCAGGGCTGTAGCCGAGTCCCAGAGGTAAAACAAATCCATAGAATCATAGAATCACTAGATTGGAAAAGACCTCTTATATTATTGAGTCCAACCGTTCCTATCAACCACTAAACCATGTCCCTCAGCACCTCAACTACCTGTCTTTTAAATACCTGCAGCGATGGTGAATCCACCACCTCCCTGGGCAGCCTCTGCCAGTGCACAATGACCCTTTCTGTCAAAATTTTGGTCCTGATATCTGATATGAACCTCCCCTGGCGCAGCTTGAGGCCATTGCCCCTTGTCCTATCACCTATCACTTGGGAGAAGAGCCCAGCTCCCTCCTCTCCACAACCTCCTCTCAGGTAGTTGTAGAGAGTAATGAGGTCTCCTCTCAGCCTCCTCTTCTCCAGGATAAACACCCCCAGATCTCTCAGCCACTCCTCACAGGGCCTGTTCTCCAGCCCCTTCCCCAGCTTCATTGCTCTTCTCTGGACTCGCTCCAGAGCCTCAACATCCTTCTTGTGCTGAGGGGCCCACAACTGAACACAGGATTCGAGGAGCAGTCTCATCAGTGCTGAGTACAGAGGGAGAATAACCTCCCTGGCCCTGCTGGCCACAGCGTTTCTGATCCAAGCCAAGATGCTACTGGCCTTCTTGGCCACCTGGGCACACTGCTGGCTCATGTTCAGTTGCTGTCAACCAACACCCCCAGGTCCCTCTCCCCCAGGCAGCTTTCTAGCCACTCTTCCCCTAGTCTGTATCTGCACAGGGTTGTTTTGTCCCAAATGCAGGACCTGGCATTTGGCCTCTTTAAACCTCATGCCATTGGGCTCAGCCCATAAATCCATGCCCACCGGGTTTGGCATTCCCACTAGGAATGCGCAAAATTGCACAGCTCCCTCAGGGAGCACAAAGTTAGGAGTTTGAGAAGGAAAATATAACTCTAGGGAAAGAGCCAGGGGGTGGCAGTGTTTACAACAACCTTCTCTTAGCCGCATCCTTCCATATCCTCATGCCTGAACGTTGGACACTGCCACTGGAGTTTGGGGGCGAAGGAAAGGCTGGGACCTCTGCTTGTCCTAATTATCTTAATGCACACGAGGGGGGGATGGGGGTGGAGGGGTGGGGGGGGAGGGTGTTAAAATAAATTAAAAGGTATGAATTCATCTCTCTGTAATTGATTTCCAGAATTAAACATTCTGAATTCTATTAATAAAGCATAATGATTAGTTTAAATTCTCATTTAGAACTTAATTCCATGGCTCCTAGATGATCCCAGCTGCACCGCGGAAGAAAATTGCTACATCCATACTCTGTGTGAACAGAAAGAGGAAAAAAAACCCTTAAATCAGGCATTTGAGGGAAGTGAGAGGACTCTCCCTACACCTCAAGATTCACAAATGAATGGCCAACTATTAGCTTGAAATTATTTGACTTCTCCTCATAACCCATTAGCTTATTCAGCTGTGTCAAAGTTGTTCAAGGCAGGTAATTGTTAATTGTTGACTCTGCCTCTGTCCAGACACTTTTAATTAAACAAATAATAATTGGGATCCAACACTATCATCCGTACAACAGGGTTTTATCTTCTCTCAGATGCTGTCCTCGCAGGGATTGAAAGCTCTGCATGGAAATCAGGCTTCAGATGCCCTTGACCCATAAGATTTACTCGCTGATGTAGAGAAAATTGGGGCACAGGCGCTGGATTTAGTTCTGAGCTGGTGACAGACACAACAGTGGCTGAAACCAAGGAGGACCAGGGGGACTGGCTGGTCCTGATGTCAAAGCTGAAGTTTCCTGCTGCAGTCTCAAAAGAAAGTGGAAGCACCTTAGGGAATGTAAACAAGATGTTCTCCTCCCAGCACCAACCTCCTGCAGTATAAACACCACATTGGAGAGCAGAAACAGGGCTGTGGGGCTTTCAGTCTGAAGAAAAGTATGGGGAAGAAGGAATAAAACTGCTGGCGAGTTAGACTTACCCTTCTTCTGTGTTCAGTTCTGGGCCCCTCACCACAAGAAGGATGTTGAGGCTCTGGAGCGAGTCCAGAGAAGAGCCACAAAGCTGGGGAAGGGGCTGGAGAAGAAGAGGAGCGGCTGAGAGAGCTGGGGGTGTTTATCCTGGAGAAGAGGAGGCTGAGGGGAGACCTCATTGCTCTCTGCAACTACCTGAAAGGAGGTTGTGGAGAGGAGGGAGCTGGGCTCTTCTCCCAAGGGATAAGGGACAGGACAAGAGGGAATGGCCTCAAGCTCCACCAGGAGAGGTTCAGGCTGGACATCAGGAGGAAGTTTTTCACAGAAAGGGTCATTGTGCACTGGCAGAGGCTGCCCAGGGAGGTGGTTGATTCACCTTCCCTGTAGGGGTTTAAGGGACAGGTGGACGAGGTGCTGAGGGACATGGTTTAGTGTTTGATAGGAATGGTTGGACTCGATGATCCAATGGGTCTCTTCTAACCTGGTGATTCTATGATTCTATGATTCTTACAATGTCTGAGGGAAAACAATTTAAGTCATACAGAAGGCATTTTTCAGTAAATATTGGTCTGCTGTCTATGCAATCCATGCTACACACAGGAAAAGAGTATACAGTGTACAAAAAACCCCACAATATGAACACAAGAGTTAAGTTGTACACCCCATGCCTTAGTCAAGAAATCACAGGATCATAGACACAGACCTTATTCTGGGAGAAACAACACAGCTTGCCCTGCAGACATCTGGCCAGCAAGCACCAGTGCTCAACTAGGATTTGCAGGTGGAAAAGGTTGGGATAGAGCTGTGGAAATCAAATTTAGAGTCTTGTATACTTTGCTTCGCTGTGCTGTTTATTGGGGCAAATCACCAAAAATCGCTTGACTGAGAGGGAAGGCCTGACCTGCACCCACTTTGCTCGGGCAGCTCTGAGTTTGCAGGCAGGGATGGAGGAAAGTGGGGGCGCAAAGAGAGAAGCAGCAGTGCTGAGTTTATTGAATAAGTGCAGAGAGGATGAGAATGACGGAGTTGGGCCTAATATAGAAAGGGACTATAAACATAGAAACATTCCTGTAGCCAGCGTGGGCTGCAGCCAGGATGTACAGCAAAGCCGGCACTCCTTGTTCTTTGAGCAAATCTTCTGACAATCCCTCACGCGACTTTGGAAAACGCTTCCCTTTCAGGGTCTGCCTGGGTTCACCTACCTGTGCAAGGTAAAAGGTGTTTGCCTTTTGATGATCAACATCTATGAACAACCCTATGCAGAGCTACAGACTGGGAGAAGTCTGGCTGGAAAACTGCCAGGAGGAGAGGGACCTGGGGGTGTTGGTCAACAGCCGACTGACCATGAGCCAACAGTGTGCCCAGGTGGCCAAGAAGGCCAATGGCTTGGATCAGAAATGGTGTGACCAGCAGGGCCAGGGAGGTTCTTCTCCCTCTGGACTCAGCACTGGTGAGGCCGCTTCTTGAATCCTGTGTTCAGTTGTGGGCCCCTCAGCACAAGAAGGATGTTGAGGCTCTGGAGCGAGTCCAGAGAAGAGCAACGAGGCTGGGGAAGGGGCTGGAGAACAGGCCCTATGAGGAGCATCTGAGAGAGCTGGGGGTGTTTAGCCTGGAGAAGAGGAGGCTGAGAGGAGACCTCATTACTCTCTACAACTACCTGAAAGGAGGTTGTGGAGAGGAGGGAGCTGGGCTCTTCGCCCAAGGGACAGGGGACAGGACAAGAGGGAATGGCCTCAAACTCCACCAGGGGAGATTTAGGCTGGAGATTAGGAGGAAGTTTTTCACAGAAAGGGTCATTGGGCATTGGAACAGGCTGCCCAGGGAGGGGGTTGATTCACCTTCCCTGGAGGTGTTTAAGGCACAAGTGGATGAGGTCTTGAGGGACTTGGTTTGATGTTTGATAGGAGTGGTTGGACTCGAGGATCCGCTGGGTCTCTTCCAACCTGGTTGTTCTATGATTCTATGATCAAACCTACTATGGAATAGCAAAGCTTTGTGGAGGATTCTCTCAATATGAGAGCTGAATTCTGCACAATTTACATGCAAGCACAACTTTGAATGTTTTCTTGGTACTTTATTATGGGTTAATGAAGCTCCATGCACTCGCATGGCCTGGAGGAGCAGGGAGAATGTTGGTGTCTGGGTTGGAGAAGATGCCCAACTGCTCCAAGACAGGAGGTGTGACAGAGGCCAAGGAACACAATTATGAACTCAGGTATATGCACACTGTCTGATTTTGCTCTCCAAGATACAACAGAACAAGTTCTGGTGTATTACAACTTATGTAATTTTCTCGATGGGACATTTTTATAGCTCCGTCTGCCCGTTCATGTGGTTGCATCGCTCTCTCTTTGCAGGCTGAGAAGTTTAATCCTAATTACAGTTCCTCCTGGTGTGAGGGTGGTGCAAGTTCCAGGAATCACAGTGAGCATCTCAGCTGGGCCGTGAAAAGCTGGAGGTAACAGACTATGGAGACACAAATAATTGAATAAAACCTCAAGGCAGCTCAAGCCCCAAGGCCCTGTGTGGGTATCTGCCACTTCAGTGCTGATGGATTGACTTGGGAATACAGATTTAATTGGTTATCTCCAGGTCTTGATTTCCTGAGCTGGAGGAAGCTGGAGTATCTTTCCACTTGGCCAAGAATTCACACCAACCAGAGCCAGTTGCGGAGTTCAATGGGTTGAAAGGCCCTTGTCCAGACAGTATCACTCAGGCAAGAATGTTGGGAGGTTTAGGCTGAACATTAGGAAAAAAAAAAATTCACAGAAAGGGTCACTCTGCACTGGAACAGGCTGCTCAGGGAGAGGGTTGAGTCACCTTCTCTGGAGGAGTTTAAGGGATGGATGGACAAGGCACTGAGGGACATGCTTTAGTGATTGATAGGGATGGTTGTACTCGATGATCCGAGTCTTTTCCAACCTGGTGATTCTATGATTCTATGCTACCAAAGAAGAAAGATGTTAATTTGATGCTGCATCCCCCACCAGCAAATGCAGCCAGGTACTGCCCAGCTCTGACCTACCCACCAGGGCTGCCGGTGGATCCAGGCACACACCGAGGTGGAAAAAGCTGACCCAGTTATTTCATTGTACCCATTTTAGCTTCTAGGAGCTGTTTCTGAAGGCAAACGAGCCTCAGTGTTTCATCCTGAACAAGTCTCTGGTTGTCTGTGTGCTGCCAGCACACAGTCCTGCTTCAAGCGACGTCTGGGATCAGGCTTCTCACCCAGATATGACTAAGCCCTTTCAAAACGAGAAGTGCTCAGGATTCCTTGCTTAATTGCTAAAACAGATTAATTTGACTATCCAGAACATAACCGAGCGGAAGAGGGGAGTTGACACACCTAAGCCGGCTCCTGCTCGGATTGATGATTCACTTTAATTGACGGGTCACATTTGTTGCTGATTTGCACCGAGGAGCCGCTGTGCTCCCCTCCTGTCCGCCAGGAAGGCAAAAAACCACATTCCCTGCAGCCTTCCCCGAGTGAGTCCGACTGCCAGGGCTTTGGGAGCTGATGGCATCTTAAAAAGAATGTAAGCGATGCAAACCAGCGAGCGTAACCTTCACAGCTCGAGTTTTAGCTGCCGTGCATCACGTCAAGGCCTCGTGCTTTCCCCACACCAAGTGCCCCCAAGGATTAGGGGCTGCACCTTTACCAAAAGGCTCCTTTGCCTCTAGAATTTAGCTAATGAATCAGTTCAAGAGACCCACTGGTTTTGATCGCTCCAGTCACACACTCAGGAAAGCAGGAGTAGAGCCAAGAAATCAGGACGGCTGAGCCCAGGCGCGTGGTGCTGAGCATCCCCCCCCCCCCCCACTCCTCCTCGCCACTCTAGTGGTTTTATTAGAGCCTTATCAGATTTCCTGGTGACTCAGACTACGCCGCTGACTGGGACGAAGGGCACAGATGGGGTTACAGCACTATATTGGTCCAGAATAGCAGCCAGTGCCCACCGGTCCAGTCTCCCTGGAGGTCAGCGCCCTGCAAATCCCACCGCCCTGCAAATCCCACCACCCCAGAGTGGTGCTGAGGCTAAGCAGACCATGACTGTCCTTCACCAAGCAGCAACGAGGGAGGAAGCAGGTGGCTGCTCTGCTCTTCTTGCAAGGCTGAGGTGCTCTGCAAGCTCTGTGAGCCCAGGCTGTCCCCCAACAAGCTGCCTCAGCTCTGCACCTGCAGTCTCCCCATCACCCTCATGCAGCTGGTCATGGCACAGTGCTGGGTCACCCAGCAGTGAGCACCCACCGTGCCAGGCTGCAGATTCCATTCCCTTTCTTTTGGGCCTCCGCACCCCTGCGTTAGGACCTCTTTGACCCTTTGCACAACCCCTCATCTCTGTGCACCCCTCCTCGCATTCCCTCTCCCATCTGTCTGCCCCCCCCGTCCTTTGCACTGCACCCCACTTTGTTCCTCCCTCTTAGCCTTCCTCCTCCTTCTCCTCCTCCAACCTCCCTCCTTCTTTCTCCCTCTCCCTCCCAGCCTTCCTCCTTCTCCCTTCCAGCTTCCTCCTCCTCCCTCCCAGCCCACCTTCTCCTTCTTCTCTTTCTCCTCCTCTTCCCCCTGCCCCACCCTCATCCCTCTTCTCCCTCTCTCCCAGCCTTCCTCCTTCTCCCTCCCAGCCCTTCTCCTCCTCCTCCCTCTTCTCCCTCTCCCACAGCCTTCCTCCTCCTCCTCGTCCCCCTGCCCCACCCTCATCCCTCTTCTCCCTCTCTCCCAGCCTTTCTCCTTCTCCCTCCCAGCCCTTCTCCTCCTCCTCCCTCTTCTCCCTCTCCCACAACCTTCCTCCTCCTCCTCGTCCCCTTGCCCCACCCTCATCCCTCTTCTCCCTCTCCCTCCCAGCCCTCCTCCTTCTCCCTCCCTCTCTGCCCTATTCCTTCTCCTTGTCCTCCTTCTCCCTCTCTCTCCCGGCCTTCCTCCTTCTCCTGCCACCTCCCACCCTTCCTCCTCCTTCTCTTCCCCCTGCCCCTCCCTCATCCCTCTTCTCCTTGTCCCTCCCTGCTGTCCCTCCTCCCTCTTCTCCCTCCCCCTCCCAGCCCTTCTCCTCCCTCTCCTTCCCTCTCAGCCCTCCTCCTCCTCCTCCCTCCCAGCCTTCCTCCTCTTCCCCCCGCCCCTCCCTCATCCCTCTTCTCCTTGTCCCTCCCAGTCCTTCTCCTCCTCCCTCTTCTTCCTCTCCCTCCCAGCCTTCCTCCTCCTCCCTCCCAGCCTTCCTCCTTCTCTTCCCCCCGCCCCTCCCTCATCCCTCTTCTCCTTGTCCCTGCCAGCCCTTCTCCTCCTCCCTCTTCTCCCTCTCTCTCCCAGCCCTTCTCTTCCTCCTCCCTCTTCTCCCTTCTCCCCCCAGCCTTCCTCCTTCTCCTCCCTCCCAGCCTTCCTCCTCCTCCCCCCCGGCCCTCCCTCATCCCTCTTCTCCTTGTCCCTCCCAGTCCTTCGCCTCCCTCTCCCTCCCTCCCAGCTCTCTTCCTTCTCCTCCTCCTCCCTCTTCTCCCTCTCCCTCCCAGCTTTACTCCTCTTCATCCCTCCCACCCTTCCTCCTCCTCCCTCCCAGCCTTTCTCCTCTTCCCCACCGCCTCATCCCTCTTCTCCTTGTCCCTTCCAGACCTTCGCCTCCCTCCCAGCCTTCCTCCTCCTCCTCCCCCCGCCCCTCCCTCATCCCTCTTCTCCTTGTCCCTCCCAGTCCTTCTCCTCCTCCCTCTCCCCCCTCTCCCTCGCAGCCTCCCTCCTCCCTCCTCCTCCTTCTCCTCCTCCCGGCGCCGCTGTCCCCGCCTCGTCCCGCCCCTGTGTGCGGGGCCGCTCCCCGCCTGCCGGCAGGGCCGTTGTGGGGCTGCCTCGGGGCGGCCGCGGCCCCTCAGCCCCCGTTCGCCGGCGCCATGGGGGCCCTGCGCGCCCTGCCCTGGGCTCTGCTGCTGCTGGGGCCGCTGCTGCCCGGACAGGGCTTGCAGGCGGACCGGTCGCTCACCCCCACGGCCCCTGCACCGGCGCCCGGGGAGGACACCGGCGGCTTCACCCCCGCGCCCCCCGCGTCCCCCCCCCACGAGATCCACCCGCTGGGGAAGGCGCCGGGAAACGGCTCGGCCGAGGGCCACGCCAAGACCCGCAAAGCCTTCCCGGTCCTGGGCATCGACTACACCCACGTCCGCATCCCCTTCGAGATCTCCCTCTGGATCCTCCTGGCCTGCCTCATGAAGCTGGGTAGGTGCGGGGGGAGGGGGGAGAAGGGGGGAGCGGGGATGGGGGGGGACACCCCAGCACCCCCAGCATCCCGAGGTGAAACCCAACAAGCATCCCGGGATGCGATTCCTTGAGCATCGCAGGGTGGCACACCTGAATAGTCCAGGGTGACACCCCCGAGCATCCCAGGGGAGACCCCCACGAGCATCCCAGGGTGAGACCCCCATGAGCATCCCAAGGTGAGACCCCCACAAGCATCCCAGGGTGAGATCCCCACTAGCATCACAGGGTGAGATCCCCCACCCCAAACATCCTAATGTAGGACCCCCAGCTCAGCCCTCCAGGCACTCTCAGGCATCCCAATGCGGGACCCCTCGGAGCATCCCAAGGAGGGACCTCCTGAGCATTGCAAGGATGGATTCCCTGCAAGCAACCCAGAGCGGGACACCCCAAACATCCCAATGTAGCATCCTCAGCTTGGTGGGATGGGCACTCTTGAGCATCCCAATGTGGGACCCCTCAGAGCATCCCAAGGAGGGACCTCCTGAGCATTCCAAGGAAGGACCCCCTGAAGCATCCCAGGCTGGGGCCCCCTACTCCGTGCAATAGGCACTGCCGAGCATCCCAAGGAAGGAACCCCCTGAGATCCAAGGATGGGACCCCCCAAGGATCCCAGGGTGGGACCCGCTGAACATCTCAAGGACAGACTCCCCCCAAGCATCCTAGGGTCAGACCTCTCATCTGAGCAGACAGGTGCTTCTGAGCATCCCAAGGAAGCACCTCTTGAGCATCTCAGGGTGGGACCCTCTGAGCATCCCAATGTGGAACCACCTGGCTCCGTGGGACAGGCACTCCCCAGCATCCCAAGGAGGAACCAGCTGAGCATCCCAGGGTGGGACCCCCAAGTTGAGTGGACAGGCACTGCCGAGCATCCCAGGAAGGGACTCCTTGGAGCATCCCAGGGTGAGACCTCTGCTCAGCACAGCTTTGCTCATCTCACCCCCCAGCAGCAGGACTGAAAATGCTCCCTGACCCCTGCCCATCCCCTGGTTGGACCAGGTTTGCTTTGACGCTCGGGGAGGAAGCGTCCGGTTTGCTTCTTCACTTCCTTTCTCAAACACAGATGCCTTCTGTAACCTTGGAGAAGTCACTTAAAAAAAAATCTCCCACTGCTTCAGCCTCCCCTTCCTCCCGCTCCGCAGCAAACCAGGGTTGGCCGCTCTGCTGCAAAGCACTCGGAACATTTCTGCATTAAGGAGCAGGGGCTGGGAAGTCACCCACTAGAATGACCTGCTCCGGGACAGCATCAGTCTGCCCAGGGAGGGGGTTGTTGACAAAGTGTTTCCCAAACTTCTGCAGCTGGATCAATACCAAGCGAATTACCCCAAAGCGTGTGACGTGATGTAACTGCTCCGTGTCTCGTGGCCTCCGGCAGTGCAGAGGCTGAGCTGGCCCTGCTCCCATCGCTAGTGGGAAAGCCAAGAGGGCAGGTGAAATGTTTCCCTGTTCCTCCCTTAGAGTGGGTGACAGGAGGGGAGGAAGCTCTGTGTTTCCTTCATTTTGCTCCTCAATTGCTGTCAGCAGTTTGATAACGCTAACGGCCGTTCTCCTTATGGAGCGCTCTGGCTTACTGGTTGAAATCTTGCTCTGGGAGCTGGTTTTGAGCTGCTGCTCGTTGGAAACCATGCCTGGAGAGATCCAAGAGACCCCAGGAACTCAGATCCTCCCTTTCCAACCTCTCCTACCAAGCCCTCATCCCTTTCCCAGCCCGCTCTGAGTGTGTGTAGGCAGGTAAAGCCCCATTATCACAATCCCTCCTGGGTGTTTTGTTTGCATGTGGGTGCAGCAGAGCAAACACTTGAGCCCGGGAGCCTTCCTGCTCGTCTGGCAGAGAAGCAGTCAGGGCAGAGCGGGATCTGTGGGATTTATCCCTTCCTGGCTTTGCCCAGAAATGATTTAAGGGCACGTTTAGCGACAGGGTGCCTCGCTATAGGAAGCACAGGGCGAAATCTCCTTTGGCAGGGCTCACCCAGCGCATGTTAAGCGACCTCTGCTAGCTGTTCGGGGCTATTGCACTGCGCTTTCAGTCCTGCTGTCTTGGAGAGCAAAGAGTGATGAAATCAGAAGTATCAGTGCGGAAGCTGGTGGAGAAAGGAGGGGCTAACGGCACTGCCGGCCTGCGTCCCAGCTTGGGGTGTGCGTTGAGAAAAACCCATCGCTGGAAAACACCAGAATGGGCAACGCAAAGCGGGACGGATGTGGTGAGGGGCACGGGGACATCGCTGCCCACCGGCCACCCCCCTCCCACAGGCACCTTCTGTCACCCATGCCACAAGAAGCTCTTGTTGCCTTGGCCTGAAGTTCGGGTTTGTTAGTGCTGCAGGAGAAGTTATTTCTGGCAGTGAGCTGAGCCCTGGTGGCTCTTACGTGTTCAAAGCATTATGCAAGGTTTAAGGGGTATATTTTAGGAGGAGCTGTCTTGCAAGTTTGGCAAAGGGCCTTTGGAGATGGCAGGTGCTTTGCAAGGCTCCAGGGATGCTGGTGATGCCAAAATCCATACCAATACCTCTATCAGGGGCAAAGGGCCTTTGGAGAGGGCAGGTGCTCTGCAAAGCTC
Source organism: Coccyzus lansbergi (assembly GCA_033558105.1). NCBI lineage: Eukaryota > Metazoa > Chordata > Aves > Cuculiformes > Coccyzidae > Coccyzus > Coccyzus lansbergi. The sequence continues at coordinate 47,718 of JAUMJK010001552.1, read as the reverse complement.
CAGGGATGCTCGTTATGCCAAAATCCACGGCTACGTCTCTTAGCAGCTTCAGCTGCAGAGCAGACCTATAGCATCCTTCTCCTCGGCCTCCTCTCCAGGGTTTTGGGGGTGACAGTGTTGCTCGTTCACGTTGTTCTCTTGGTATGTAGTCCTCAAGTTGCTGCTACAGCTGAATAGTCAGACTCCTTCGGTTCACAGCCTGCAAAAACATCTCCCTGCTCAATGTCTTAAATACCAGCCCCATCAATCCCACCCTGGATCCGAGGAGGTTGTGCGGGAGCAGCAAGATAGTGGTTTTTTTTTCCACTCAGGAATAGTTCTTACACAAGCGAGCAGTGCTGCATGCCTGTGCAGGGCAGGCTCTGATGACAGGATGAGGCACACACATTTCCAAGCTCCCTAAACCGGATTGAGTTTGAAACATCCAGTTTCCATATAGAAAGAAAAAGGGAATCATGAGCAGAGCAGGAATTTGCCGCGCTTCCTCTCTCTCCCATGTCCTGTTACTGTGTGCTTACTGACGCATTGGGGTAACCCTGCAAAATCCTGAGGTGCAGGGGACAAATATCTTTTCTCCCAGAGGGGGAATTTATGCAGCGTGGGCTGTGCATGACAGTTTGGCACCTCCTAACTTCCCTTCCCCAGTTCCTCCCCAAGCTCTGTGCCCCTTTGCTAGGTTAGAGCTGATGGTTGAGCCACGTGTTGGTGCAAAACTGAGTCGTCGATCCTGTGAGTGGTTTCTGGGTGTCATCCGCTGGCATAGTACAGGGTGAACATGTAGAGTTGCTCAGAAGTGCTTACAGGGCTCTTCTCTGGGCCAGGAGGTGCAACCTGTCTTGTTGCTCAGTTTCCCTTCATCTCTTTTGATCCTTTAGACAGTTCTTCAGGCTTAAATGCTTCTCAGGGTTAGAATGATGGAATGGTTTGGGTTGGAAGGAACCTCAAAGCCCATCCAGTCCCACCCCTGCCATAGGCAGGGACACCTCCCACGGGATCAGGGGCTCCAAGCCCCATCCAACCTGCCCTTGAACCCCTCCAGGGATGGGGCAGCCAATCCTGCTCTGGGTAACCTGTTCCAGGGCCTCCTCACCCTCACAGCAAGCCCTTCCAACCCAAACCATCTATGATGAGGAGCCTCTTGGATCGAGGCACACTGTGTGTCTGTCTGCAAGACTGTCTGTCTGCACCAAGGCGCTCCTCAGCATCTGAGAGCAGCCCAGCCTCCCCGGAGCATCCTGACCATTCCACCTCACAGCTCAGGTACGGAGAGGGCACTTTATTTCCTACATGTCCACACGGGAGAGATCTGCAGAGGTTACCAGCGAGGCACTACTTCAAAATTAAGCTCTTAGCCATCTTTTGCTCGCTGATGCATGCTAAACACTAGTTCGCTGTCTGATGCTGCACTCCAGTTGGGGTTGGAGCCTGTAGCAATCCCTGAGTCATTGCTCTGTCTCTTCTTCCCCCTTTGCAGAGCTCGTTTTTACCATGTGTCTGTGTTGGAGCTGCTGCCTGGGGTGTTCCCCCTCCCTCCAGACCGTCTGACGGCAGCCAGCGCCAACCCCGTGCTTGCAGAACCATCCATCGCCTCCATGGGCTTGTTGGGCTGGTGTAAAGTGAGCTGGGGAGAGAGGTTTTGTGAAGCAAAAAGGAAAGCAAATGATCTCAGTGAGGCTTAATAATCATGGGGTGTCTCAGCATCAGGTTCTGGGTTCAAAGCTGGTTGCCTTTAACAAGTCCTGGTGATCCTCGTTGCTGCCGGTGGCTGGAGAGGAACAAGATAAAGGAAGTTCCCGGTGCCTGTGGGCTGCTGATAGGGGCTGGAAAAAGCCGAGTGAAACACAACGGATGCAAGGGAGGTTGTAGGGCTACAGGGAGGCTGGGGACAGCTCTGGGCATGCCGAGGTGGCTCCTGAGCTGGAAAGAATCATAGTATCAACAGGTTGGAAAGGACCCACTGGATCATTGAGTCCAACCATTCCCATCAATCACTAAACCGTGTCCCTCAGCACCTCGTTCACCCGTCCCTTAAACCCCTCCAGGGAAGGTGACTCAACCCCCTCCCTGGGCAGACTCTGCCAGTGCCCAGTCACCCTTTCCATGAAAAATTTTTCCTAATGTCTAGCCTGAACCTCCCCTGGTGCAGCTTGAGGCCATTCCCTCTCATCCTGTCCCCTGTCCCTTGGGAGAAGAGCCCAGCTCCCTCCTCTCCACAACCTCCTCTCAGGTAGTTGCAGAGAACAATGAGGTCTCCCCTCAGCCTCCTCTTCTCCAGGATAAACACCCCCAGCTCTCTCAGCTTCTCCTCATACGAGCACAGATGATTTCAGAATTGCCTGAGATACATTTTTAGAGGCTGGCAGCTGCTGGCTGGCAGCATGACTTGGGTGCTGAAACAGTTGGGTGCTTTTCAAATGCTTTTACCAGCCCACATCCCTCATCTGAAAGTGGAGCTTCTGGAGGGGCCACCTTAGAGGTCTTAGGGAGACCTGTGTGTCAGGGGCTTGAGGATTCCTAAGGGCGAGAGGTGATAAGCAGGGTAGGAAAGTCATGGTTTAGTGTTTGATGGGAATGGTTGGACTTGATGATCCAGTGGGTCTCTTCCAACCTGGTGATTCTATGAGTCTATGAAACCGATTGTAGTGGTGGCACGAGATGCAGGAACTGGATTTTGAGACCAGAGCAAAGCCACCAGCATAGGGACACCACTGCCAGTGCCACCTGCAAGGCTTGGAAAAGGGACAGCGGAGAATCATTTGAAGATGTGCATCACCCAGCCTTCGTCATCATGTTGGAAGGACACGTATCTGACGTATGGGGTGAGCGTGCTGGAGGTTGTTTCTGTTCCCTTATGCCACGGCTGGCTTCTCCTTCTCACCAGGCAGGAGACAGGGGACAGCCATCAGCAGAGCTTGGCTGGTGAGAAGGGCTGCCAAAGGTTTCCTGAGCTGTTCCAGCTGGATCTGTGGGACTGGTTGATGCGGTTTCCTTCCCTGAGCCAGAGAGAAATGTTTGTCTTAGAACCTGCCAGATCGCAAGCGGCAGCCGCGGCTTATTTCGTGCGGGGGCTGCAGATACCGAGGTGGGATGTGGTCTGGGGTCACACCATACATCCCCAGTTTGGGTCAGAGAGCTGGTGGCTGTTCTGCAGGGACATTGAGGCTCCATGAGGAACTGTCAGGAAAGGGGTTTGGAATACTGGTGCCGCAAAAGGGTGAATTGTCATAATAATGAATCCAAACAGCCCTTTCTAATGCTGACTTGTTGCATTTGTGCTTCCTTATTGGGGAAAGATCCAAGCTGCAGTTCCCCTTCCTGTCTGCTTTGCCATCTGAGAAAGAGCAGCCACAGAATTTTTCTTCCTCTCTGGTCTGCCCATTGCTGGTGTCTGAGCACAAACCCACCCAAACAGGTCCCTCCATGGATGTGAGAAATCCATTAGATTAATTAGGGCTGGAAGAGTGAAAGATTCCTGCTGTGAAACATGGGAGAGTGATGGAGTGGGAAAAGCCGAACCTGCCTGTACCTCCCTGGTGAATTTTAATGGCCATTAAAGCAGAATTATGCTTGGTTTGCAGCCGTGGATTTGTCCCTATGGGGACCTGGTCGCCTGAAGCAGTACCCACGTCACTGCTCTGCGTTCTGGACCCAGAGGCCACTCAGGAACCAAAGCCCAACTTTCGTCCCTCATTGCCCTCTCCAACTCCCTGAAAGGAGGTTGTAGAGAGGAGGGAGCTGGGCTCTTCTCCCAAGGGACAGGGGACAGGACGAGAGGGAATGACCTCAAGCTCCACCAGGGAGGGGTCAGGCTGGACATTAGGAAAAAATTCTTCACAGAAAGGGTCATTGGGCAGTAGGAGAGTCTGCCCAGGGAGGGGGTTGAGTCACCTTCCCTGGAGGGGTTTAAGGGACAGGTGGACGAGGTGCTGAGATACATGGTTTAGTGATTGATGGGAACGGTTGGACTCGATGATCCAGTGATTCTATGATGCCATTTATTAACAAAGGTTTGGATACCGTGTGCAAGGAGCTGGGGATGGGCTGGCTTCCCACACAGTCTGCAGGTGGCATGTGGTGGGATTTGGGTGTTGCCTTGCCAAGTCCTGCGATGACCCCTGATAGGTGCTTGGCTTACAGGGACATGCTGTGATATTGACTCTCCCCTGAGATCTCCAATAGAAGTGGTTTGTGGGGCAGGAGCAGAACATAGAATCATAGAATCACCAGGTTGGAAAAGACCCACCGGATCATCGTGTCCAACTGTAAACCATATTTGACCTGTTGGTTTCATGTTCTTCATCCTAAATAGCTTGGACACCCAACTGTAGCTTATCCACGATCCCCGAAGGTGCTGGAGTTCCCTTGGGAATCAGTGGGATGGGGAATGAGTCTTTTGCCTCCAATTAGAGTCCTTTGGGGGCCTGAGAATTCCACATGGGAGAAGGGGAACCCGGGTGGTGGTGGAGGGAAGATAAGGTCATTCTTTAGGTTATGAGCATATAAAGCTGGAGCACTTAGGGACTGGAGCCCCACTCCTTCAGAAGAGGAACAGACATCTCAGTGACACTTGGACAAACCAGAAGCTTGTTAGGCTTGCAAAAGAATATTTAATTAACATAGTCCTTTCCCTTTTCCCTTCTGCAAGCCCCGAGGTTTGGCTGTAGGCTGTGGAGATGATGGGGGCTGTAGAGACTGTCCCAGGGTCAGTCCTTCACGTGAGGCAGAGGCTGCCCAGGGAGGTGGTTGATTCACCTTCCCTGGAGGTGTTTAAGAAACGGGTAGATGAGGTGCTGAGGGACATGGGTTAGTGTTTGATAGGAATGGTTGGACTTGATGATCTGATGGATCTCTTCCAACCTGGTTGTTCTATGATTCTATGATTCTAAAAATGTTTGATTTATTTTTTCTCCTTTGTCTCTTTTGGATCTTCAAGTCTTAATTTGTTCAATAAAAACTGAAATCCGTCTGGAGTACTCTATGATAAACACAGCCTTGCTGAGCAGAACCAGAGCTGGTTACAACCTCTCCCCAGCACTGTCTCCGCTGGGCTTCCTGTGTTGGTGGTGGTTTCTTCTCACCCTCAGGGCTCAAAGCAGCTGGTGCAGGTTTGCTAACAGCTTTGCTGGTTTGAATTCTGGGCTGAGCACCTTCAGAGGGAGCGGCAGAGGAGCAAGGAAGTTGTGGTGATGGTTTCATTTAAACTGGACCAATTATCAATGCTTGGTCCTCTCGCTTCATGGCACTGGCCGATACACCGCCTCAGGCAAGCTGTGTGATTGCCATCTGTCCTACTTGGTGTTTGATATCTTGCTTATCTCTCTAATTTTCCAGCGTCATCCAGTTGCGTGTTAATTGAGGGAGAGCTATCTTGTCATGCTTTGTTCTTCTGCTCTTTCCTCGGGCGCAAGAACCCTGCTTGGGAAGGAAGAAAGGGAATTCCGAGCTCTGCAGATGGGCACACGCACACACACGTTGCTGTGTGTTTGATCATTGCTTAGAGTAGTGAGAACAAATTTGGTGGTGTCACCGTGGCTGATGTGTCACCGTTGGTCGTACGTCACCCGAAGATGGGGGTGATTGTCCTGCTCTGCTTCTGAAGCTCCACCTTGAGCACTGGGAGCAGGTTTGAGCATCACTGAATAAAAAGGGTCTAAAGCTACTGGAGAGTGTCCAGAGATGGGCACAGAGTTGGTGAAGAGTTCAGAGTGGATAAAATTGCTTGGTCTGTTTGGCCTGGAGACTGAGGGGAGACCTCGTCGTGGTCAGTACCTGCTCCTCCTTCTTCGTTGTGGAGAAGCTCTTCTCTCTAGATCCAAGGGGACAGCAGGAAGATGCCAGGGGAGGGGTAGGTTGGACATTGGAGCAGGTTCTTCCCCAAGAGGATGATGGGGCACTGGAACAGCAACCAGGGAAGCAGTCACGGCACTGAGCCTGACAATCTTCCAGAAGTCAAATGCTGGATCCTGCACTTGGGCACAACAACCCTATGCAGAGCTACAGACTGGGAGAAGTCTGTCTAGAAAGCTGCCTGGAGGAGAGGGACCTGGGGGTGTTGGTTGACAGCCGACTGAACATGAGCCAGCAGTGGCCCAAGTGGCCAAGAAGGCCAATGGCATCCTGGCTTGGATCAGAAATGATGTGACCAGCAGGTCCAGGGAGGTGATTCTCCCTCTGGACTCAGCACTGGTGAGGCCGCTCCTTGAATCCTGTGTTCAGTTCTGGGCCCCTCAGCACAAGAAGGATGTTGAGGCTCTGGAGAGGGTCCAGAGAAGAGCAATGAAGTTGGTGAAGGGGCTGGAGAACAGGCCTTATGAGGAACAGCTGAGAGAGCTGGGGTGGTTTATCCTGGAGAAGAGGAGGCTGAGGGGAGACCTCATTGCTCTCTGCAACTACCTGAAAGGAGGTTGTGGAGAGGAGGGAGCTGGCCTCTTCTCCCAAGTGACAGGGGACAGGACAAGAGGGAATGGCCTCAAGCTCTGCCAGGTGAGATTTAGGCTAGACATTAGGAGGAAGTTTTTCATGGAAAGGGTCATTGGGCATTGGCATAGGCTGCCCAGGGAGGTGGTTGATTCATCTTCCCTGGAGGTGTTTAAGGCACAGGTAGATGAGGTGCTGAGGGACGTGGTTTAGTGTTTGATGGGAATGGTTGGACTCGATGATCCGATGGGTCTCTCCCAACCTGGTGATTCTATGATTCTATGATTCTAAGTATATGGCCAACACCCTCAGCCACATGGTGTGAATGTTGGGTTTGTCCTGTGCAGGGTCAGGAATTGGACTCGATGGTCCTCGTGGGTCCCTTTCAGCTCAGGTCAGTCTGTGATTCTATGATTCCATGGCTTGGGGTTCCTTCTCAACAGCACCTCTCCCACCTCTGTGATGGATTTGATAGGGATAGGAGGCTCGTTTGAAGTCAGGGTGATGTTTTCCGACCCCTGAGCAGAAAGTTGGAGAACGCAAAGTTCTTCTTGTAATCGGAAGAGAGCAAATGCGTTTCCTTGAGTTGCCCTGGAGTAACTCATAAACATTATAACGTCAATGGACTTTGTCTCCAGAAAGTCGCAATACAATCAGCCTTGAGGGACAGCTCTTAAATTCCACTTAATTGAGGATGCTGGGGGGAAATTATTGCCTGCTCTCCATCAAGCCTGCAAGACGCACATTTGCAGAACCCGACTCCTTTTTGCAGCAGGTTTTGTTTCAGTGCCTGGAATTATCCTGCATTTCAGAGTCACAATATGCTAAATCTTAATGATGGATTTGGCGAGAAGGCAGCTTCCCAGGTGGCTGCTGCTGGCGATTTGAACAGCGCGAATGCCGCAGGCGCAGACTTAAGCACACACAGGCCTTTAAAGAGAAGAGCTGGTGTATCCAGCCCTGCTAGTGCCTCAGTTTCCCTTGGGAGTGCTTTTCCCACGGCAGCCTCGAGAGCATCTGCTCCCAGGAGTTCTTCTGTTAGCCTGGGTGGGTGTGAAACAGCGTCGCCTGCATCCCAGCTGAGGGATGGAAGGCTGTACAAGCATCCAACGAAGATGGTTCTCCAACCCCCAGATCTCCTACCACTGCCACGGGGGTCTCTGCACACTGGCAGCTCCTGCCAAAACCTGCAGAAGGGACAAAGGTGACTTGGTGCTCCGTTTGGCTCTCGACTCGCCGCCAGCCTGTACTGCGAGGGGTGTTGCTTTGTCTGGCTTTGCAGAGCCCGGTAGTAATCAGTGATAATTGCAATTTACCTCCTCCCTCCCGTCAGAGTGGAGACCAACAGGTTATTTCCTGAAAAGCTTTTGTTTGTCCTTCCTGCTCGTGTTCCTGGGAGGAAATCTGCCTTTCCTGGGAAGGGCGATTGGCATCGCTCTGCCTGGGGAGTTTGTCTGTGGTCACCTCGGGCTGGTGCAGCTTTAACTCTTCCCAAGGCTTTGAGGACCAGCAGGAAGGGTCATTGGGCATTGGAACAGGCTGCCCAGGGAGGTGGTTGATTCACCTTCCCTGGAGGGGTTTAAGGAACGGGTAGATGAGGTCCTGAGGGACATGGTTTAGTGTTTGATAGGAATGGTTGGACTCGATGATCCGCTGGGTCTCTTCCAACCTGGTTGTTCTATGATTATATAATTCTATATGAACCGCATATTAAATGCTGCACCATGGTTGAGGGCACAGAACTGGGAGAACAAATGGAGCCTTATTTTTGATGACCAGGTATTGTGTCTTCACATCTCCTTGAGTACTTTCTGCACCAGAGCAATTCAGGACCTGCATTAAACAGCATAAAGTTTAGAGTCGTAGAATGGTTTAGGTTGGAAGGGACCTCAAAGCCCATCCAGTCCCACCCCTGCCAGGGACAGGGACACCTCCCACTGGATCAGGGGCTCCAAGCCCCATCCAACCTGCCCTTGAACCCCTCCAGGGATGGGGCAGCCACCACTGCTCTGGGCAACCTGGACCAGGGACTCATCACCCTCACAGCAAAACATTTCTTCCTAAGATCTCATCTCTCCTCTTTCAGCTGAAAACTGTCCACCTCATCCTCTTCCTGCCCTCCCTGATCATGAGCTCCTCCCCAGCTTCCCTGGAGTCCCTTCCAGTCCTGGAAGGTCTCCCCAGAGCCTTCTCTTCTCCAGGCTGACCAAGCCCAGCTCTCTCAGCATGTCCTTCAGCTTTGCACCATGCAGAAAGAAGCTCAGAGGGGTTTATCGTAGAAATCCCCCAGCTGGAGGCAGATGTGCTGTGCTGACCCCTCCTAGCTCAGCTATTCATGGCATCTAGTGCATCTCTACGACAGCAGGAACCATCTGGGAAGAGCGTGGCTGGTGAGTGGTTATGTTTAGCTCCTGGCCCCTTTCCCTGGAGCATAAGCAGTTCTTCTAGACTTTCTTTTATTAGGCTTCCTCAAAACATTCGAGTCCAGCTGCTGTCTCTTTTCTGATGCTTTTGAAGGATAGAAATCCAAATGAGGATGCTCTTGCCCTATAGAAAACTCAAGTTTTCTGGGTAAATGAGCTGTGCCAGGGAGAGCCCAGCCCTGCTGGCTTGGCTGCGAGATCCACCCATCCAGAGCTGGTGGAGAGGAGTCAAAATGAATCTCTGAGCAACAGCAGCGGAGATTTCCATGGCAGTTCGTCCCCGTGTGCCTCTGTACCTACGTGCCTGGCTCCTGCAAGGTAAATGGCACAAGCTGGTACATTCATTCCGTCCCACCTTAGAAAAACTGTGTGTGGAGCACGCCTGAAGGCTTTAAACAGGTTTGCTAATCTCACCCTGTGGTTTGGGAGTGGCCTCGTACCGTGCCCGTTAGAGGAATGTAGTCACCAAGTCAGCGGGGAACGGGGTTACCGGAGTTCCCTGAAGTCACTGGAGTGGTTTAATAGCCAGCTTGGCACGCAGCACCAAACCCTTGACTGGTTTCTCCAAGCTCCTCTGTTGGTTTTCATAGAATCATAGAACAACCAGGTTGGAAGGGACCTTTCGGATCATCGAGTCCAATCATTCCTATCAAACACTAAACCTAGTCCCTCAGGACCTCATCTACCTGTCCCTCAAACACCTCCAGGGAAGGTGAATCAACCACTTCCCTGGGCAGCTTATTCCAATGCCCAATGACCCTCTTTGTGAAAAACTTCCTCCTAATCTCCAGCCTAAATCTCCCCTGGTGGAGCTTGAGGCCATTCCCTCTTGTCCTGTCCCCTGTCCCTTGGGAGAAGAGCCCAGCTCCCTCCTCTCCACAACCTCCTCTCAGGTAGTTGTAGAGAGTAATGAGGTCTCCCCTCAGCCTCCTCTTCTCCAGGATAAACAACCCCATATCTCTCAGCCGCTCCTCATAGGGCAGGTTTTGGCAGCATCTCATTGTGGGGAAGCTCTGGAGCTGGAGAGGGGTGGAGGAGAGTTGTGCTCCTCACAGCTGTGCACAGCTGGAGCTGGAAGAGGTTTCTTCAAGACGCGCTGGAACCAAGCCTTGAGGCTTCCCAAGCCATCACTGCTTGTTCCAGCACCATCTCCAGCTGGCTCCATGGTTTCCTCCCTGTTTTAAATGCCGTAGCTGTTGGGTGACAGTCCAGGGTGCGGTGGGTTTCTTGATCTTTGATAGCCATTAGGTCTTCTGCTCTCCTCCCAAGGGACTGGGGACAGGAGAAGAGGGAATGGCCTCAAGCTCCACCAGGGGAGATTTGGCCTAGAGATTAGGAGGAAGTTTTTCACGGAAAAGGTCATTGGGCATTGGAATAGGCTGCCCAGGGAGGTGGTTGATTCACCTTCCCTGGAGGTGTTTAGGGGACAGGTGGATGAGGTGCTGAGGGACTTGGTTTAATGTTTGATAGGAATGGTTGGACTAGAAGATCCGATGGGTCCCTTCCAACCTGGTTGTTCTATGATTCTATATCTGTTTTTCTTTGCGAGTGTCCTTGGCTTTTCTTCTGATTTGAAGGAGAAGCTTTATCTAAACATAGAACTGGAAATTGGGAGCTGCTGTGTTCTCAGCCAGCACTCACGCCATTCACTGGGGGACTTGGGCAAGTCCATTTAATGTCTTTTGTCTCTCATTTCCTTTTTACAGCTGGGAGGAAATTAATACCAGCTCTATAAAAGACTCCCAATTGATCTGTTAATTTCTTGTGAGTGCTTCGGAGATAAAACGAGGGTACGTGCCTTTGCGGCATCAGTTCTCCCTGCTCGTGAAAGAAAATACACATTCAAGCGTTTCTTCTGAATGTTACAGCAGTGCCTGGACAGCCTTCTCTCCCAGGAGGCTGATGCTGTCCCTCTGGTGGATTCACCATCACTTTCAGCCCCACTGAGGTGACATTGGGCAAGTGGGAAGCTGTAATCCCTTCCCAGCCTGGTAGGGGAGGGATGTTGGTCCCAGAAGGCAGCAACTGAGGTTGAGTCCCCATCCCTGGAGGTGTTTAAAAGGCAGGTAGATGAGGTGCTTGGGGACATGGTTTAATAGTGGGCAGGTGTAGTTGGAGTTGATGATCCCAAAGGTCTTTTCCAACCTTATGATTCTATGATTCTGTTGTGCTGATCAACCTCCTGGGACATGAGCCCTTGGGGATATCCCAGCGTGGATGCTGGGACCCTGCTGGCACGGGTTCAGGCTCAGGTTTAGGAACCAGCCACAGCCACACCACTTGCTTTTCATTACATGTGGGAACTTGCAGACAAACTGCTGTGAAGGTTGTGGAGGGGAAAAGAATGGGCTTTTTGGGGCTTGTCTGTGAGTCGCCAGATGAATCTGGGGCAGGGGAGTTGCGGAGGCAGCGATTGCTCCTACCCTGCTCATCCTGCAACCTGCTTGTCCTGGACACAGATCTCCTCTTGCAGTGGGTGCCCAGGTCAGGGTGAGCTCTGCAAGGAGGCTCCGATTCCTAAACCGAAGCCTAATCTGAAGCTAAGCGTAAGAAGAGTGAAAGCACCAGCTGGAGTGGTGCAGACAGGGAGCAGGATGAGCCCCTTTCTCGCTGATAGATGCCAGCACCACAATTAGAGTTTGCTGCAAGCTGCTCCATGCAGCACAGCAGAGCCAACTGTTTCGTTTGGGTTGATCTTAATTAATCAGTGTATCTTTTCGAGTTGGAGGGTGGAGGATTAGGCAGCGTCGCTGCTGTCGCTGCCTCGCCTGGCTGTCCAGACCATCTAGGTCAGGGCAGGGAGGTTTAATTGGAGGAGGAATTGCTGCCGGCGCTTGTCTGCGAAGCTGCAGGCTCAGCGGCGCAAACGTTCGCTGTCTGCTCTGCAGAGCTGCAGGGAATGGTTTGGTATTTGATAGGGATGGTTGGACTCGATGAGCCGGTGGGTCTTTTCCAACCTGGTGATTCTGTGATTCTATGATTCTATGTTTCTATGATTCAATGAATGGTGACTGTTGGACCATGCCAAGGTCTCAGAGGGCTTTCCTGGGCTGTACGACACCAGGTGCTTGGGAAGAGAGGGGGGACACAGCCCCTTTGGGTGGGGAGCAGCTGAGCATTTAAACCACAACGCAAGGAGCAGCCCCTCCATCCCTAGATGAGTAGGTGCCGACCCCCAAGGTCCTTCCTTGTTATAGCTGAAGTTCTGGTCTGCATAAACAGCTTGTTTGTCCGTGTGTACAGCAGCTTTTCTGCAAGGGGGTCCGCCCATCCTGGCAGGCTGATATCCAGGGTGCCTGCGGATGATTCAGAGCTCTCCTGCGTGCCTGGGATCCTCGCGTCCTCCTCCTGTTCTGCAGCACTGCAGCGCTGCCACCCAGGTCCCGCCACGCCGTACGTTTCACTTGGCTGCAGCGCAGCATCCTCCTCCCCTGCGACCTTCCAGCAGGGCTCTGGGCAGAGAAAATGAGTTTCCCCTTTGCCAAGGGGAGCGTTTTGCTCCTTGGGGTGGGAGGTTGTGTCAGGGCAGGTAGGTAGCTGGGCTCATCTGCATGCAGCTCGTGACTCCAGCTGCTGCAGGATGCGGTGACGCCTTTGGTTGTTCCCCAGGCTGCTCATCTTCTTGAGACCTTTCTGTGTCTCCAAAACCAACCTTACGTTAAAGGGACAACCTTCAGGTTTCTGGTAGTGCTGTCATCACCTGTGGCTTTTTCTCTGCTCGTGCTGCCCACGGCTAGGAGGGGGCTGCTGCCTTCACAGGGGGTTGTCTAGGTTGCAGTGGTGACTGCCCCATCCCTGGAGGGGTTCAAGGGCAGGTTGGATGGGGCTTGGAGCCCCTGATCCAGTGGGAGGTGTCCCTGCCCATGGCAGGCGTGGGACTGGATGGGCTTTGAGGACCTTTCCAACCCAAACCACTCTCTGACTCCTTCTATAAGAAGGATGTTGAGGCTGTGGAGTGAGTCCAGAGAAGAGCCACGAAGCTGGTGAAGGGGCTGGAGAACAGGCTCTATGAGGAGCGACTGAGAGAGCTGGGGGTGTTTAGCCTATAGAACAGCAGGCTGAGAGGAGACCTCATTACTCTCTACAACTACCTGAGAGGAGGTTGTAGAGAGGAGGGAGCTGGGGTCTTCTGCCAAGGGACAGGGGACAGGATGAGAGGGAATGGCCTCAAACTCCATCAGGGGAGATTTAGGCTGGAGATTAGGAGGAAGTTTTTCGTGGAAAGGGTCGTTGGGCATTGGAATAGGCTGCCCAGGGAGGTGGTTGATTCCCCTTCCCTGGAGGTGTTTAAGGGACGGGTAGATGAGGTCCTGAGGGACATGGTTTAGTGTTTGATGGGAATGGTTGGACTAGAAGATCCGATGGGTCTCTTCCAATCTGGTTGTTCTCTGATTCTATGATTCTTACCTGATGTTGCTCAGGTTACCTGAGCTGTTGGACCATGCCAAGGTCTCAGAGGGCTTCCCTGAGCTGTACCACACCAGGTGCTTGGGAAGAGAGGGAGACACAGCCCCTTTGGGGCTATTGCTGCCTGCATGAAGGCTTGTGGGCAACGTAGCTCAGCTTCTAACCCTCTGTGGTCCCAGCCATGTGGTGCCAGTGGCCGGTGTGAGGGGCAGAGGAGTGGTACCTGCCTGCTCACCCTTCCAGTCTCTGCCATAGGGGTTGGTTCAACAACAGATCTGACCTGTTCCTGTGTTCACCAGTCCCTGTGGCTCATCCTAGCAGCTAAAATGCACAAAATGGCTCTCGGGAGCTGCTTTCTGAAAGGCTCCAGGCGTGAGATCACACAGCCTTGTACCCCAAACCAGCCCTGCCCTCTCCTTGCTCATTGACTTTGCTGAGTGACAGAGCAGCATCGCTCCTGCTGACGCTCTGGTGCCTGTCCTGCGTGTGCACAGGGTGTGGGGAGCTCTCAGCATCTTCCTGAAGGCTCTGGCTGCAGCTCTTTCTCTCTTTATCCTCTTCTGGAACATGGACATCGCTCCCTGAAGGCCACCAGGGGACAGTGAGATCTGGGAAAAGCAAGTGTGGATCTGCCCTCTCCAGTCACCTCGGGGCTGCAGGACGTCTAACTTGTCTCCCCTCACATCGGAGGATTTATTTGGGATCTGCCAGTGGGAACTGGCTCCAAACTGCTGCGACTGGGAAATCACCAGACGTTGCAGAGATGTGGAGAGACAGGCTGCCCTTTGCCTGGGATGAAGGACTTTTTCCTGATGCTTTTGCAAACGTGGCTGTACTTGAAGGGCTCGACCAAGCCACTTCGCATGAGTCCTTCCAAAGTCTCTGAGGGCCAGCCCAGTCGCTATTGCAGACTGGCTAAGCTGCAGCAAGGCTGCTACCAGTCAGTGTCTGCTTTTTGTTCTGTAGCTTGCAGGTTTTGACTCATTTGTGGGCTGGTGCGATGCTATCAACGCTGTTCTTATCTCCTGCAAAGCAGGCAGGGACCGGGCAGGTCACCTTCTCCTGCACGCTTGCCTCGCCGTGGGCGTCAGGGCTGAATACACGAGATTGAGTGAGCTGCAGGCTGTACCAGGCGGCTCTTGATCTCCTATCGCAGGAACCTCTTTCCATTTGCGCCTGGTTTGTTTGAGTACAGGGGGGAGAGAGAAGGAAAACAAGGGGCATCAGCTGCGAAGTGGGACCCAGCTGTTTGAGCAAGGTTTGTAGGCAAGGACGAGGGTAACGTCACACCGAAAGAAAATAAAAGCCCTACCTTTGGCAACTAGCAACGGGTCTTAATGGTTATCGACAGTGGCAACGTGACTTGTAGGGGCATTGTGTGCAGTCCAGCTGGGAACCCAGGTCTGGGAGTTGATCAGGATCCCAGCCAGGCCGTGCCAGGCACCTTGTGGTGGGGTGGATGGACCCTGCAGGGTCTAAGCCTGGGCTCTGAGTGGCAAGGAACATGACCGTGGTGCTTCTGAGCTGGCAGAGCTCTGCAACATGACTTGGAGCTTCATCCCACGTGGATGCGCCCTGCTCCAAGCAGACTAGGTGGATGTACTCAATCCTCACTGCCCAGGGAGGTGGTTGATTCACCTTCCTTGGAGGGGTTTAAGGCACAGGTGGACAAGGTGCTGAGGGACATGGTTTAGTGATTGATGGGAATGGTTGGACTCAGTGATCCAGTGGGTCTCTTCCAACCTGGTGATTCTATGATTCTATGATTCTATGAACTGGTTCCTGGCTCCCGCAGAGGTGTCCTGCAGACACTGTCATCCAGCCACATAGCCAACTGCAGGCTGAACAACCCCAACTCTCTCAGTCTGTCCTCATTCAAGAGCACACCTTCCCTGGAGGGGTTTAGGGCACAGGTGGACAAGGTACTGAGGGACATGGTTTAGTGTTTGATAGGAGTGGTTGGACTCGATGATCCGGTGGGTCTCTTCCAACCTGGTGATTCTAGGATTCTATGATTCTGACTTCATACGCGAGTCTGGAGGCTGCAAGGCAGTGCTGGGCGCTCGGGGATATTAACCCGAGTCCTGAGCAGCCACGAGTGGCTGGGGTGCAGAATAATGATCCCTGAAATTAAGGCTGGATGTGTCTTGATTTTCCCTTCTCTCCCTGCGCTTGCTTCGTGCACCAAGCCTGCGACGAGGTTTGGGTGGGCGCCGGCTCTGTACCCTGTGTGGTATCTGCATTAACTCAGTGAGTCACAAAAAGCAGTAAAAATTAATTGCTTTCCCGGTTCTTGGCTTTTCTTTGTAATTAGCGACAAGAAAATAATGAGGCTTGAACGAAACATTTGGGTTTGTGTTGAGGAAATTGTTTTGCTTAGGAGCTTTTTCTGTACCTCTATCTTTAAAACAAAGAAAAAGTCAACTTCTAACCACAAAATGTCATTTGGGAGTGGAAAATCCAAGCTTTTCCATTGGCCAGCAGGTCAAGAGAGGGAATTCTGCCCCTCTGTTCACCTTTTATGAGACTCCACCTGGAGTCCTGTGTCCAGTTCTGGAATCCTCCACATAAGAAGGAGATGGAAGTGTTGGAACGGATCCAGAGGAGGCCATGGAGATGGTGCAGGAGCTGGAGCACCTCTAAGAATCATAGAATCATAGAATCACCAGGTTGGAAGAGACCCATCGGATCATCGAGTCCAACCATTCCCATCAAACACTAAATGATGTCCCTCAGGACCTTGTCTACCCGTCCCTTAAACACCTCCAGGGAAGGTGTCCTCTTGAATGAGGACAGAATGAGAGAGTTGTGGTTGTTCGGCCTGGAGGAGAGAAGGCTCTGGGGAGACCTTAGAGCAGCTTCCAGGACTGAAAGAGGCTCCAGGAAAGCTGGGGAGGGGCTCTTGATCAGGGAGGGAAGGGATAGGACAAGGAGGAATGGGTTTTGGCTGCAAGAGGGGGGACTGAGATGAGATCTTAGGGAGAAATGTTTTGCTGTGAGGGTGGGGAGGTCCTGGCCCAGGTTGCCCAGAGCAGGGGTGGCTGCTCCATCCCTGGACATGTTCAAGGGGAGGTTGGGTGGGGCTTGGAGCCCCTGATCCCATGGGAGGTGTCCCTGCCCATGGCTAAGGTGGAAACAGGTGGGCTTTGATGTCCCTTCCAACCCAAACCATTCTATGATTCAGTGATTTATTCTGAACATTGAGGCCACCAGGTACTTCTTGTGAAGATGCTCAGGAGGGCTGGAGCTTTAGGGCAAGTGGTGACGTTGGAGCAGTGAAACGCAATGGATGTAATTCAAGCATCATGGGTTTACCTCCTCCCCTTGCAGGGTGACAAGAGCTGTGGCTTTGCTCTATTTTTAGATGTCAATCGCCAGCTATTTAATTCCTTTCTAGCAAGTTCAATTTTAATCCCCTTCCCTCGAGACTTCAACCATTTCCATCTGTGTGCCCTTCCCCAGGCTCTTCACTGCCTGTTGATTGATCCAGCTCTGTTTTACAAGGGCGTCTGCACAGCAGGGCTGAGACAATCCCAGCAGCTACAAGTCATCCCAACTCTCATTGCTCTCTCCAACTGCCTGAAAGGAGGTTGTGGAGAGGAGGGAGCTGGGCTCTTCTCCCAAGGGACAGGGGACAGGACGAGAGGGAATTGCCTCAAGCTCCAGCAGGGGAGAGTCAGGCTGGACATTATGAAAAAAATTTTCATGGAAAGAGTGATTGGGCAGTGGCAGAGGCTGCCCAAGGAGGGGCTTGAGTCACCTTCCTGGAGTGGTTTAAGGGTTGGGTGGACGAGATGCGGAGGGACATGGGTTAGTGATTGATAGGGGTGGTTGGACTCAATGATCTGATGGGTCTTTTCCAACCTGGTGATTCTATGGTTCTATGACCCTTTGCCACTCCAAAATACAGAGCATGAAACCAAAGTCCTGGTGCTTTCAGACCCTGGAGCCCAGGCCCAGCCATCCTCTCTGCACTGGGGTTTCTTCTAAGCAAGGGAAAAGGAAGAGGATGATCATAGAATCATAGAACAACCAGGTTGGAAGGGACCCATCGGATCATCGAGTCCAACCATTCCTATCAAACACTAAACCGTGTCCCTCAGGACCTCATCCACCCATCCCTTAAACACCTCTAGGGAAGGTGACTCAACCACCTCCCTGGACAGCCTATTCCAATGCCCAATGACCCTTTCCGTGAAAAACTTCCTCCTAATCTCCAGCCTAAATCTCCCCTGGCAGAGTTTGAGACCATTCCCTCTTGTCCTGTCCCCTGTCACTTGGGAGAAGAGCCCAGCTCCCTCCTCTCTACAACCTCCTTTCAGGTAGTTGTAGAGAGTAATGAGGTCTCCTCTCAGCCTCCTTTTCTCCAGGCTAAACAACCTCATCTCTCTCTGATGTTGGATAACAGCTTTGCAGATGACTGGTCCCAGTGGCTGGTGACACATCAGTGACTTTGTGGCTCATCCAGCAAAGCCTCCATGCGTCAGGGCTCTCCGTGGTCCCTGTGTCCCACAGGAGCGTGGGAAGTTGTCCGCACCTCCCTGCACCCCTCGCAGCCAGGTTGATGGATTTGGTGGTGACGCGGGGCTGCTGCGTATGGCCCACCAGGACCCTGGTGTCCTAAAGGGTTAAAGTGGCCTTAAAGAGGGGCCCTGGTGCTGCTGAGCCAGTCCGTGCCCTCCTGCTGGTGCTCTCTGCAGTGTCCTTCAGAAGGGCAGCCCTTCTGAGCATGCCTGCTCCCCCTTGCTGCTTCCTTCCCAGCTCCCTGCCTGCTCCCAGGGCTTTTCCAGCTCTGCATCCGCACCCAAGCCACGCTGGGTCCTACCCTACAGCCCCAGCAAGCACCCACAGCTCGTGGGGCTGACACGAGCATCACCGAGGGAGCTTCATCTCCCCCTCATCCAACCCTCCTCTACCTCCGTTCAGAATAAAATCATCCAAGGGGTGGGAAAAAAAACACCTAATCCCTGGTTAATAATTTTCTGATTTCTCTCTAGGGGCTGCCTCCTGCCTGCTGGAGCCTGCAGCCGCTCTCATAAACTTCTGAAGCCTGGGAGGATGAGGTGTTTTTCTAACCGTTCTCATTTCTTCTGCCTCCTCTTAGCTAACTGAGCTCTTCCTGGAAGCAGCCTGGCTTTCCCGAAATGCTCCTGTGGGTGCGTGGGAAGCTAGGGTGAAGCCGCAGGAGCATCCTGCTTAACCATGAACGTGCCGAGCCCTCCCAACCACCTCCGCATGTTTACTGACTCAAAGCTGACAGGGCCAAGCGCGTGAAGTGGGTTTTCTTCCCTCCTCCTTCCTGTTTCTTTTCTCCTTTCTCCGTGCAGTTCTAGGAGGATGCGATGACTGGTGACAATCCCATCTGCAGGGGTTGGGGACAAACATGCAGTGGCTCTGGGAGCCCCTAGCACTGCTCTCCAGGGCTGGCAGACTGTCTCATATCACAGACTGCTCCAGCGTCACCATTACATGTCTATATGCATTATATATATATTTAAATGTCATGTTATTGTATTTCTTATTTATCTCTTACCAGTATTAGGACCATAGGGTTGTTCAGCCGGGAGAAGAGAAGGCTCTGGGGAGACCTTAGAGCAGCTTCCAGGACTGGAAGGGGCTCCAGGAAAGCTGGGGAGGGGCTCTCAATCAGGGAGGACAGGGACAGAGTGAGGAGGAACAGTTTTCAGCTGAAAAAGGGGAGACTGAGATTAGACATTAGGAAGAAATTCTTCACTATGAAGGTGAGGAGGTCCTGGCCCAGGTTGCCCAGAGCAGCCGTGGCTGCCCCATCCCTGGAGGGGTTCAAGGGCAGGTTGGATGGAGCTTGGAGCCCCTGATCCAGTGGGAGGTGTCCCTGCCCATAGGGCTGGAACTGGGTGGTCTTTGAGGTCTCTTCCAACCCAAACCATTCCATGATTCTGTGGTTACTGCTCTGACTCCAGCAACGTCCCCTTGGTGGGAGGCAGGGTGGGAGGTGTAGACATCCCCCTGATGTGACCTGGAGCAGGGAAGTGCATGAGGGCTTTGCCTCCTTTCTTTCATCATAAATGTGCTTTTGCAGCGTTTAATTAAAATGTTCTTTCCACACTGCTATGAGAGAGGGCTTTTAAAGCAGGAGAGCGCTGCCAGAGCTCTGACTAAGCCTGACCTTGGGGCCTGTGCCATATGGAGCTGTATTGCAGCAGCCAGGGTGGTGGGAAGGGAGAGAAGCCCTGCATGGGTGGGATGGGGGAATACCATCAGTCAGGGAGAGAGAAGACCTTTTAGATGCTGTAGGACACAATGCTTGTGAACATCAGGGCTTTCTGCTGTGACATGAGGCTGGGCTGAGCAAAGTGAGGTGCTCCCTGCATTCTTTTGCAGTAGGTTCCCAGCATTGGAGACTCCTTGAGAGCCACTGTCAGTTTGAGAGCTGCAAATCTCTTAGCAAGTTTGCAGATGACACAAAGCTGTGTGCAAGTGTCGATCTGCTGGAGGGTAGCGGGGCTCTGCTAAGGGACCTAAACAGGCTGGATCCATGGGCAGTGTCCAATGGCATGAGGTTTAACATGGCCAAATGCCGGGTCCTGCACTTGGGGCACAACAACCCTATGCAGAGCTACAGACTGGGAGAAGTCTGGCTGGAAAACTGCCAGGAGGAGAGGGACCTGGGGGTGTTGGTAAACAGCCAACTGACCATGAGCCAACAGTGTGCCCAGGTGGCCAAGAAGGCCAATGGCATCCTGGCTTGGATCAGAAATGGTGTGACCAGCAGGTCCAGGGAGGTCATTCTCCCTCTGTACTCAGCTCTAGTGAGGCCGCTCCTTGAATCCTGTGTTCAGTTCTGGGCCCCTCAGCACAAGAAGGATGTTGAGGCTCTGGAGAGAGTCCAGAGAATACCCACGAAGCTGGTGAAGGGTCTGGAGAACAGAACCTATGAGGAGCGTCTGAGAGAGCTGGGGGTGTTTATCCTGGAGAAGGGGAGGCTGAGAGGAGACCTCATTACTCTCTCCAACTACCTGAAAGGAGGTTGTAGAGAGGAGGGAGCTGGGCTTTTCTCCCAAGGGACAGGGGATAGGACAAGAGGGAATGGCCTCAAGCTCCATCAGGGGAGATTTAGGCTGGAGATTAGGAGGAAGTTTTTCCACAGAAAGGGTCATTGGGCATTGGAATAGGCTGCCCAGGGAGGTGGTTGATTCACCTTCCCTGGAGGTGTTTAAGGGAGGGGTAGATGAGGTCTTGAGGGACTTGGTTTAGTGTTTGATAGGAATGGTTGGACTAGAAGATCCGATGGGTCCCTTCCAACCTGGGTGTTCTATGATTCTATGATTCTATGAGTCATTTGAACGAAGAAGCGCTGCTGGGTGGAACTTACGCAACGCCAGGCGAGCATCTAACCCATGTGCCAGGGCTCCGGTAACCCAGTTACAGGCAACAACCACACGTAGGTTGGAGTCTCTCCCGAGGTGTTTGATGGGGAGTAAATATTTACATGGCAATGCATCTGCCAGCAGTCAGAGCCCTGGGAAAAGGAACCCTCTTGGGAGGAGGGCAATGAACCTTTAACAGTTGAAATGGGAGCCCTCGCAATTAGCTGGAGTGACGACCAGACCTTGCAAAGTCTGGAAGCCAAAGGTGCCTTATGGTCCTCAAACATCTTCGTTCAGCTTCCAAAACCGCTGAAATACAAGCCTGCTTGATGCACCAAGGGAGGAAATAACCTGCCTTGCTGCAAAATGTCGTGGCTGAGCACCCTGGGGGTGTTTAACCTGGAGAAGAGGAGGCTGAAGAGAGACCTCATTGCTCTCTCCAGCTACCTGAAAGGAGGTTGTGGTGAGGTGGGTGGTGGTCTCTTCCCCTGGGCAGCAAGTGATACAACGAGAAGAAATGGCCTCAGGTTGCACCAGGAAAGGTTTAGATTGGACATTAGGAAAAATTTCTTCACTGACTGAGTGGTGAAGCCCTGGCAGAGGCTACCCAGGCCAGTGGTGGAGTCTTCATCCCTGGAGGGGTTCAAAAAGCCTGGAGATGTGGCACTTTGGGACATGATTTAGTAGCCACCGACCCAAACCTTTCCATGATTCTATGGCAGTGATTTCCTCCTGTCTTTGAAGTGCTTAGAGTGTGGAAACTGAGTTCCCACCTCCTTTCTGCTGTAACCCAGGGAAGAGCTGACTGCTGGTGGAGAGCAGAGCGTTGGCCTTGCTGGGACCACTCAAGCTGGAGTGCGTGATGTGGACAAGGAACCATTTTAATAGGAACTATTAACTTCTGGATTTCCTCCTTTTCCTTGTTTGCTCAAGCTCTTGGGGTTGATGTTTACTCAGTTGTTCTTGCTTTTAATAGTTTCAGTGGTGTTTGATGCTGTCGATAGAGGAACTGCTCCCACGGAGTTTGTTTTCCAAGGGAAGAAACTTCCGTGACTGTGTGTGCCCTGTGCTGGTGATGTGAGGATCGTGGGTTGCTCTCAGGGAAATGGGGTCTCGAGGAACTTCCCTCCTGGTGGGATTCAAGAAAACCAGCAGAAACCCAATGGGCGATTGATTCTCCGTGGGAAAAGCCGCCCTGCATGCTCGCCTGCTCCTGGGCATCCCTGCTCATTCTCCGGATGCAGATGTGCTGGAGGCTGAGTGGCCTCATCCCTTTTGCTCCTGCATCCCTTGTTTATTCAGGGTGTCCTGGCAGCAGCGTGCGGGGAGGCTCGTACACACGGGGTGGGCGCTGCCTCTCCATTGTTGCTCCTCGCTGCTTCGGGAATTGCTTCCCATGCAGCTGCTGCAAGTCATGCGGAGCCTTCAGATGCCAGCTCCTGCCCTTCGGCTGTGGCAAAAAGCACTTGCTGCTTAACAGAGGGAAACGAAGGAGCACTGGGAGTCATGCTCCAGTATCCCAGGTTGGTGCTGGTGGCCGAGGATTTGCAGCACCCCTAGTTTGCATCAGGGCCACTTGGGGGGCAGCAGTAGGTACCTGGGTGGGGGAGTGGCACGTCTGTGTGAAAATAACCTCTTACCAAAGCAGCCAGGAGCTGGGGGTTAGTTAGGATCATTATTACTATTATTATTATTATTATTATTATTATTATTATTATTATTATTATTATTATTATTATTATTATTATGGTTGTTATCAAGATTTATTCCCCTTTCTGTTGCCCCCGGATGTGCCTATGGCTCAGCATCCTCACTGCTTGGCATCCTCACTGTCCAGTATCATCATCGCCCAATATCCTCATCATCTGACATCCTCATCACTCAGCATCTTCATAACCCGGTATCCTCATCACCCAGCATCCTCATTGTCCAACATTCTCATTGTCCAGCATCCTTATCACCCAGCATCCCCATCACCCAGGTCCCTCATAACCCAGGATCCTCATAACTCAGGATCCTCATCACCCGAGATCCTTATCACCCAGGATCCTCATCACCCAGTATCCTCATCACCCAGGATCCTCATCGTCCAGGATCATAGAATCATAGAATCATAGAACAACCAGGTTGGAAGGGACCCATCGGATCTTCTAGTCCAACCATTCCTATCAAACACTAAACCATGTCCCTCAAGACCTCATCTACCCGTCCCTTAAACACCTCCAGGGAAGGTGAATCAACCACCTCCCTGGGCAGCCTATTCCAATGCCCAATGACCCTCTGTGTGAAGAACTTCCTCCTAATCTCTAGCCTAACTCTCCCCTGGCAGAGCTTGAGACCATTCCCTCTTGTCCTGTCCCCTGTCACTTGGGAGAAGAGCCCAGCTCCCTCCTCTCTACAACCTCCCTTCGGGTAGTTGTAGAGAGTAATGAGAGTAATCTTCATCACCCATTATCCTCATCACCCAGGTTCCTCATAACCCAGGATCCTCATCACCCAGGATCCTCATCACCCAGCATCCTCATCCCCCATTATCCTCATCACCCAGCATCCTCGCTGCCCAGAATCCTTCCGCACCCTCCCTCTTCCTCCAGGAGGGTAATTCAGGCACGGAACTGGGATCAGACGGGCTCTCCCCAGCCTGGCATCACCCCTGCGGTGAGAGCGTTTCTTCCCATTAATTATCCCCACCCCGAAGCAGGATGCCAGCCCAGTGCTCGGAGCAGGAGCCCAGCAGGATCCCAGCAGCAGATTGGTACCGATGAGCTTTGGAGTGCTCTAAAAATACTGAGCGGAGAAAGTGGGGAGCGAAAAAAAATGGCTGAGATTCAGTGAAATCAAAGGCGTAATTAACATGCAACCCATGTGAGTGTATTTTTAGGGCCTTACAAAAAGGCTCTGAAACATTGAATTCGCATCCGCACGCGAATGTTCCAGCTTAATGGGATCCTGGGGCCTGTGAGGAAGAACCGAGAGACGCTTAATTGTCACTGTTTGTGTTTTATTCATGATTGAACATACTTAGCGAGCAAAAAGTGATTTGTTGTGAGCTTCTCGCTGCTTTGTGTGACTTTAAACCTTATTCCAGGCAGGGCTGGCGTGTGCTGGGACAGCCCATTGCCCCGTGTGCTGGAAAGGCTGCTTCTTCCCAGTGTTTGCATGAGCTTTGCTTGGAAAAAGGGATGAACTTTGCTTGGAAAAGGGATTATCGCCTCCTCTCCCATGGGGAACTCTCTGCCAGGGCTGCCTTGGGAGCTCCAGAGGCGCAAGGAAAACCCCACAGGGGCTGGAGAACAAGGGTTATGAGGAGCAGCTGAGGGACCTGGGGTTGTTTAGCTTGGAAAAGAGGAGGCCTCAGCTGAGGCCTCCTCTTCTCCAGGCTAAACAACCCCAGGTCCCTCAGCTGCTGTAGGGACCTGTCCTGTAGGGACAGGACATCTTGCAGGGCAATTCCTTAAGGGGCAAGGAACTCGTCTCCCCCTTTTTGAATCCCACTGTGACCCCAAACTCTGCAAAGGGATCTGAACAGGCTGGACCGCTGGGCTGAGTCCAACGGTATGAGGTTTAACACGGCCAAATGCCGGGTCCTACACAACAACCCTATGCAGAGCTACAGACTGGGAGAAGTCTGGTTGGAAAACTGCCAGGAGGAGAGGGACCTGGGGGTATTGGTCGACAGCGACTGAACATGAGCCAGCAGTGTGCCCAGGTGGCCAAGAAGGCCAAGGGCATCCTGGCTTGGATCAGACATGGTGTGACCAGCAGGTCCAGGGAGGTTATTCTCCCTGTGGACTCAGCACTGGTGAGGCTGCTCCTTGAATCCTGTGTTCAGTTCTGGGCCCCTCAGCACAAGAAGGATGTTGAGGCTCTGGAGCAAGTCCAGAGAAGAGCCACGAGGCTGGTGAAGGGGCTGGAGAACAGGCCTTATGAGGAGCAACTGAGAGAGCTGGGGGTGTTTATCCTGGAGAAGAGGAGGCTGAGGGGAGACCTCATTGCTCTCTCCAACTACCTGAAAGGAGGTTGTAGAGAGGAGGGAGCTGGGCTCTTCTCCCAAGTGACAGGGGACAGGACAAGAGGGAATGGCCTCAAGCTCCACCAGGGGAGATTTAGGTTAGAGATTAGGAGGAGGTTTTTCACGGAAAGGGTGATTGGGCATTGGAATAGGCTGCCCAGGGAGGTGGTTGATTCCCCTTCCCTGGAGGTGTTTAAGGCACAGGTAGATGAGGTCCTGAGGGACTTGGTTTAGTGTTTGATAGGAATGGTTGGACTCAATGATCCGATGGGTCCATTCCAACCTGGTTGTTCTATGAGTCTATGATTCTATGATTCAAACGCAGGTGTCCCAGCCAGCTGTGACCCACTGGGATGACACCAAACACACACGGCACTGCAGGAATCTGCCTGCTGGGTCCGGTGGGCAGCACGATGCAATCAAAGCAGTGTTTCAGCCAACTCACTGGTACCGACAGAGGGATTTTTGGGTTCCCTGGATCCTCTCCCAAGCTTTATAATTATTATTATTATTTGGAAGTGCAACAGATTTGTTCCCTGGCAAAGGAAGAGGTTTGAAAGTAGGAACCCTGCCTTGGCATCCCATGTTCCTCCGTTCCTTCCGGCCGGGCGGCTGTGCCATCTGCACGTCGTTTCACAACAGATTAACCCCCCATCCTCCCTAATTAATGAACCACCATCCTGCTGATGATCAGAGCCGCTCTGTGCAATGACAAACCCCCCACTCCCCTCTGCTGAGCCTGCGGGGACAACATCTGCGCCATGGTGCTGGCTCATCCCTCCTCCACCTGCACAGCCGAGCAGGGTAGGAGCTGCAAACATCCAACTCTGATGGATAAAACATTCCCTTCCACAATCCCACCCTAAGGATGAGCAGCGAGTCAGCTACCGGCCACGGAGGTCCTTGAGAGCAGGATTACACCTCAAATTGCTACCTGAGCTACTTGCTACCTGGGCAGACGATACTAAGCTGGGTGGGAGTGTGGATCTGCTGGAGCGTTGGGAGACTCCAGAGAGATCTGAACAGGCCAGATGCATGGGCTGAGACAAGTGGGATGAGGTTTAACAAGGCCAAATGTCAGGTCCTGCACTTGGGGCACAACAACCCTGAGCAGACAGAGACTAGGAGAAGTCTGGCTGGAAAGATGCCTGGAGGAGAAGCACCTCAGGGTGTTGGTTGACAGCAACTGAACAGTAGCCAGCAGTGGCCCAGGTGGCCAAGAAGGCCAGTGGCATCTTGGCTTGGATCAGAAACAGCGTAGCCAGCAGGGCCAGGGAGGTTCTTCTCCCTCTGGACTCAGCACTGGTGAGACCACTCCTTGAATCCTGTGTTCAGTTGTGGGCCCCTCACCACAAGAAGGATGTTGAGGCTCTGGAGTGAGTCCAGAGTAGCGCAACCAAGCTGGTGAAGGGGCTGGAGAACAAGTCTTATGAGGAACTGCTGAAAGAGCTGGGGTTGTTTATCCTGGAGAAGAGGAGGCTGAGGAGGGACCTCATTGCTCTCTCCAACTCCCTGAAAGGAGGTTGTGGAGAGAAGGGAGCTGGGCTCTTCTCCCAAGTGACGGGGACAGGACGAGAGGGAATGGCCTCAAGCTCCACCGGGAGAGGTTCAGGCTGGACATTAAGAATAAATTTTTCATGGAAAGGGTGATTGGACAGTGTCAGAGGCTGCCCAGGGAGAGAGTTGATTCACCTTCGCTGGAGGGGTTTAAGGGATGGGTGGATGAGTCGCTGAGGGATGTGGGTTAGTGATTGATGGGAATGGTTGGACTCGATGATCCAGTGGGTCTTTTCCAACCTGGTGATTCTATGATTCTATGAAAATCTTGTTCCTGAAGCTGCAGGAGGAGCAGCTCTGATCCATCCTCAGACCTGCTGAGCACCTACTCCCCTCCCTGTCCCCTGCGTGAGGGACACCCGGGGACGAGTGCTGTGCTGCTGCCTCCTGCCAGATCCTGGCGCGCTGGCTGGGCTGGTGCTGGGTGGGCAGGCTGCCGTCTGACGGGAGGTAAATGCCAGCACCTACATGCGCCCAGAATTAGTAGCTGTGATGGGAAGAGCTCGGAGCCAGCAACAGCTTGTGTTGTGAGAACTGCCTGAGCCGCAGGCGGCTGCCACGGGGGCCTGGGGGACCCGTGGGAGACCGCGTTGTAACCAGAGGGGCTGCTGCCCCTGTTGAACTGGGAAACACTGGTATTTTGTAGCCTGGGCTCAAGTGATGCCAGGGTTTGGGGGCCTGAAGAAGCTGCACTTCCCGCTTTATGGCATGGGAGTTTGGGGAAGGTGGGGGCTAGAGGGAAAACTGAGGCACGCAAAGAGTAAATGAAAGGTGCAGAGTGAGCTGGGAACCAAGTTTAAGGGACGGGTGGACGAGGTGCTGAGGGACATGGTTTAGTGATTGATGGGAACAGTTGGACTCGATGATCCGATGGGTCTCTTCCAACCTGGTGATTCTATGATTCTATGATTCTATGAACTGGTTCCTGGCTCCCACAGAGGTGTCCTGCAGACACTGTCATCCAGCCACATAGCCAACATGTGTTTTGCTCTCTCTTCCTCCTTTCCAGGCTTCCACGTGATCCCTTCAGTGTCCAACATTGTTCCCGAGAGCTGCCTGCTCATCGTGGTTGGCCTTCTGGTTGGGGGGCTCATCAAAGGGGTGGGTGAAAAACCTCCCATCCTCAAGTCGGACATTTTCTTCCTCTTCCTCCTCCCACCCATCATCTTGGATGCTGGCTATTTCCTCCCTTTGCGCCAATTCACCGAGAACCTGGGCACCATCCTCATCTTTGCCGTGGTGGGAACGCTCTGGAACGCCTTCTTCTTGGGTGGCTTGATGTACGCCGTGTGCCAGCTCGGCGGCCCCGGCCTCAATCACATCGGCCTCCTGGCCAACCTGCTCTTCGGCAGCATCATCTCAGCTGTGGACCCGGTGGCCGTGCTGGCCGTCTTTGAGGAGATCCACATCAACGAGCTGCTGCACATCTTGGTGTTCGGCGAGTCCCTTCTGAATGATGCCGTCACAGTCGTAAGTGGATGAAGGGGATCGGCAAGGGGATGGGGTTCCCTTTGGGGGGGCATCTCTGGGTGGTAGCACCAGGACTGGAGGAGAAAGACCTGGGGTTGTTGGTTGACAGAGACTGAACACGAGCCAGCAGTGGCCTAGGTGGCCAAGAAGGCCAGTGACATCTTGGCTTGGATCAGAAACGGTGTGACCAGCAGGGCCAGGGAGGTTCTTCTCCCTCTGGACTTGACACTGGTGAGACCACTCCTCGAATCCTATGTTCAGTTCTGGGCCCCTCAGCACAAGAAGGATGTTGAGGCTCTGGAGCGAGTCCAGAGAAGAGCAACAAAGCTGGGGAAGGGGCTGGAGAAGAAGAGGAACAGCTGAGAGAGCTGGGGGTGTTT
Source organism: Coccyzus lansbergi (assembly GCA_033558105.1). Classification (NCBI taxonomy): domain Eukaryota; kingdom Metazoa; phylum Chordata; class Aves; order Cuculiformes; family Coccyzidae; genus Coccyzus; species Coccyzus lansbergi. The sequence continues at coordinate 19,703 of JAUMJK010001552.1, read as the reverse complement.
ATCCTGGAGAAGGGGAGGCTGAGGGGAGACCTCATTGCTCTCTGAAAGGAGGTTGTGGAGAGGAGGGAGCTGGGCTCTTCTCCCAAGGGACAGGGGACAGGATGAGAGGGAATGGCCTCAAGCTCCACCAGGGGAGGTTCAGGCTGGACATTAGGAACAAATTTTTCATGGAAAGGGTGACTGGGCAGTGGCAGAGGCTTCCCAGGGAGGTGGTTGATTCACCTTCCCTGGAGGTGTTTAAGGGACGGGTGGACGAGGTGCTGAGGGACATGGTTTAGTGATTGATGGGAATGGTTGGACTCGATGATCCAGTGGGTCTTTTCCAACCTGGTGATTTTATGGTTCTGTGATTCTTTCTGTGACTGGCTGCTCTTGATCCCCACAGACAGGAGCGTAGACTGGGTCATTGCAGGCTGCCAGGTGCTTCTTGCCAGCTGAGCTGCGGCAGCTCCGCTTCTCCTAACCTTTTCCAGGTGCAAAGCTAAATATAGTGGCTTAAAACACTGCAGCGGTAGGTTTAGGTGAAGTATTTGACTTGGCAGTTTGGGGAGGCTGAGAGCATATGCCCAGTCAGCTGCCACCTCTCGGTGAAGAGCAGGACTGTGCCCAGCAACTTGGTCTCCTGGAAATTTGCTCTCCTGGGTGGAATTTCTGCCTGCTGCCACACTGGTGCCTGTCCTCACAGGGAATGTGAGCAGGGACCTGGAGGGGCTGGTGCTGGGTCAGGCAGTGGAGTTCCTGCTCCCTCCTGTCTCATTCCTTCTCCCATATCCTTGCTGTCCACCAAGGCAAGGGGAGAGCTTTGGAGGCTGCATCCCACCCCAACCCTAATCTTTGAGCAGCAGTTTTGGGAGGTCCAGGGGCCAGGCCACCCTGCTCTGGGGCCGTGGTGTTTCCAAAGGACGCCTGTGTCCAGATGCTGGCTTGGCAGGTGTCCTCGTCTCTGCAGAGCTGACCTCTACGTTTACTTCTAGCCCACTGCTTTTTCCTGGCTCCTGTCCCACCTCCCAGCTGTCCTCTTCGGGGCTGGCTGCTCACTGCACCACAAAGGCTGATGAGGAACATGTTCTTCCACCTCAGGGCTTTTCCCAGGTGCTTCTCCTCTCTTTTTGAGCAGAGGGGCTGCCTGCAGGGTCTGTGTCCCTGCTCCCATCCCTGGCAGATGCTTTTGCCTTCTGCTCTTCCATCTGTCCCTGCCCACGTCCCAGGACCCAACCCTGATAGGCAGGAGCTGGCACCTCACAAGCGCTGTCACCCCTACAGGGTGTCCTGAAGCCCATTTCCCATCCTGACATTCCCTTGTTAGCTCCTGCTTTAAAATCTCTTCAGTAAACGTGTCTGGAGGTGGGAGAAGGTGATGCAGCACAGGGTGAGCTCCTGCGAGGTTGTCCTCTTGGCTACAAAGCTGCATTCAGGGTTCCAAGGGCTGAGCAGGGCAGATGTTGGCTTTTCTCTCTATGCAGGTGTCTTCTAGCTTGAAGCTGTCCTACCCTGCTCTGGCTGGTTCAAACGTTGATTGAAACCCTTTCTAGGACAGCAGTTGGGGCTGTGTTGGAGAGCAGAGCTCTCCCAGGCACATGTCTGGTGGCAACACGTTCCTGTGAGCCCCAGAGGACAAGGGGCAAGTCCCTGTGGGTCTGGGTCTCACAGCAAAGTACCATGAGCTTTTTTTGGCATGAAGCTCAGGGTCACCAAGAGCTGATATACCTCGTCTTGTGTGCTGGGTACCTGCCTGCGTCCCTTTACTGCTGTTCCCCCGTAGAATCTTAGAATGGTTTGTGTTGGAAGGACCCTTAAAGATCATCTAATTCCAAGCCCCTGCCATGGGCAGGGACACCTCCCACTGGATCAGGCTTCCCAAGCCCCATCCAACCTGGCTTTGAACTCCTCCTGGGATGGGGCGGGTCTCCTCCATGTTGCCAGTGAGGCAGTTTGAACCCCTTTCCCTTCTCCCTCCCAGGTCCTCTACCACCTCTTTGAGGAGTTTGCCACCTTCGAGCAGGTGACCATTATCGATATCATCCTCGGCTTCCTCAGCTTCTTCGTGGTATCGCTGGGCGGTGTCTTCGTGGGCGTCATTTATGGGGTGATCACTGCCTTCACGTCCCGCTTCACCTCCCACATCCGAGTCATCGAGCCCCTCTTCGTCTTCCTCTACAGCTACATGGCCTATCTCTCCGCAGAGCTCTTCCACCTCTCCGGCATCATGGCGTGAGTTTGGCACGGGTGGGATCAGATGCTCTCCTGTCCCCAGAACCATTTGGAGGATTTCCTCTGATGTAACCACAGCCCTCTGGCTGCCCTAGAATGGCCAGTACATGCCCAGTGAGTGCCAGAGGTGCCGCTAGGCTGGGATAGGCAGGGATGCAGATGAGGAACGTGGCTCTCTTGACTTGTCCCACAGATCCTGGGATGCTGGTAGCTCATTGCCCATCTTCCTGGGCTCACAGCAGCAGGTAAGCCCTGCAGAGCACTCAAGGTGGCCTCTTCTCCCAAGTGACAGGGGACAGGACAAGAGGGAATGACCTCAAGCTCCGGCAGGGGAGATTTAGGCTAGAGATTAGGAGGAAGTTTTTCACACAGAGGGTCATTGGGCATTGGAATAGGCTGCCCAGGGAGGGGGTTGATTCCCCTTCCCTGGAGGTGTTTAAGGGACGGGTAGATGAGGCCCTGAGGGACATGGGTTAGTGATTGGTAGGAATGGTTGGACTCAATGATCTGGAGGGTCTCTTCCAACCTGGTGATTCTATGATTCTATGATACTATGAATTTACTACGTCTCCTCCCCATCTGCTGGTGTCCAAGTGCTATCACACAACACCTTCCCTGGAGGGGTTTAAGGGACAGGTGGACGAGGTGCTGAGGGACATGAGGTAGTGTTTGATAGGAATGGTTGGACTCGATGATCTGGAGGGTCTCTTCCAACCTAGTTATTCTATGATTCTATGATTCTAAGGTGACCTGGTTTTGTGCTGTCTGGCTCCAATCTTCACCCCTACCCTGTCAGGGGGAAGGAGGAACCCTGTGGTGCCTTCTCTGAAAACCCTGAGTAACTGCTGGTGTCTCACAAGCCCTGTCCTGCTCTGGAGTTTGGTATAAGATCACAAAAAGCTACTGCAGGGCCAGGGCTTGGGGCTGTCCCCATGTCCCCATGGCTGCTGAGCGCCCCTGTCTTGCCCCTAGGCTCATCGCCTCCGGCGTGGTCATGCGACCCTACGTGGAAGCCAACATCTCCCACAAGTCCCACACCACCATCAAGTATTTCCTCAAGATGTGGAGCAGCGTGAGTGAAACCCTCATCTTCATCTTCCTGGGGGTCTCCACCGTGGCTGGACACCACTACTGGAACTGGACCTTCGTCATCAGCACGCTGCTCTTCTGCCTCATCGCCAGAGTTCTAGGTGAGGTGTCTGTGTGGTGGGGAAGTTCTTGGGGACAGTCCTGGGCTATGGGTGGGCCACGAGGCTCAAGTTCTCCTTGATGGGGAGGCTGGAATTAACTGGGTGGCTCTGCTCCACTGTGGGTGTCAGCCTTCCTGCTGGTTGGCTCTGTGGGGAGATGGGATTGAGACCGAGTTTGAGCTGTGTGAGAGAGCTGGGGGTGTTTATCTTGGAGAAGAGGAGGCCGAGGGGAGAACTCATTGCTCTCTACAACTACCTGAAAGGAGGTTGTGGAGAGGAGGGAGCTGGGTTCTTCCCCCAAGTGAGAGGGCACAGGACAAGAGGAAATGGCCTCAAGCTCCGCCAGGGGAGGGTCAGGCTGGACATTAGGAAAAAATTTTTCATTTTTAATTTTTTCATGGGTGATTGGGCAGTGGCAGAGGCTACCCAGGGAGGGGGTTGAGTCACCTTCCCTGGAGGGTTTTAAGGGACAGGTGGACAAGGTGCTGAGGGAAATGGGTTAGTGATTGATGGGAATGGTTGGACTCAATGAACTGGTGGGTCTTTTCCAAATCTGGAGATTCTATGATTCTATGTATGAGGTTGAAGCTGGTGAGGGGTGATGGGATGAGCAAGCCACCTGCGCCCGTGGGCCCAAGGGGGTGACACGGTGCTGGGCTGCAAGCTGGGCTCCTTGGGGGGTTCTTTAGGGCTGGAGGGCATCCTTTGCTGTCCTCTCACACGAGGCCCTGCCCCACTCCCCCAGGCGTCCTGGTCCTCACCTGGTTCATCAACAAGTTCCGAATTGTGAAGCTGACACCGAAGGACCAGTTCATCATTGCCTACGGGGGCCTGCGGGGAGCCATCGCCTTCTCCCTCTGTTACCTCCTGGACTATAAGCACTTTGGCATGAGAGACATGTTCCTCACGGCCATCATCACGGTCATCTTCTTCACAGTCTTCGTGCAGGTTGGTGGCACACAAGTGGTCACAGTGGGGTCTCAGAGGGAAAGGGGTTACTCAGTGAGCCTCATGTGTGCGTGGAGAGCAAGGAGTATGTCCCCGACCTCCATCCCTGGCCCTGTCACCGTCCCCTTCTCCAAATGACCTTGAGGCTGCTAAGCCTTGCAGTTTGGCTGTACTGAACCCATCCTACTCCCCCTGTTGTGCCTTGAGGAGAGGTCTAACCCACCTTCTCCATTCCCTAGGGTATGACCATCCGGCCCTTGGTGGACCTGCTGGCCGTGAAGAAGAAGCAAGAGACCAAACGCTCCATCAACGAAGAGATCCACACGCAGGTAACCCCCTGCACTTGGCCGGCCCTTCCCACACACTTCTCTTCGCTGCCTTAGCCCTCTTCTCTCTCTGCTTCTGCCACCTCCACCGCTGTAACCAGGCAGGTTTACAGAGCGGGAGCTGCTCTTTAATCAGTGCCCAAGGTAAGGGGGAACAGAGCAAGGGTTCTCCCCCATCTGTGTCGTCCACTGCTCGCTCCGACCCAGACCTCCCCTATGCCTGGTAGAGCAGCAGCCTGGTTGCGTAGGACCGTGCTGCCTTCCTGAAGCCCATCCTGGACCCACAGCCCTGGTTTTGCACCCCCTGAGTGCCCTCACCCCTGTGTCAGCATGGGTGTCGGGGTAGGGAGAGGGTGGGCAACAGCTCTGCCAGGTGCCTACACCTTGGACCTTCTCTTGCAGTTCTTGGATCACCTTCTGACAGGGATCGAGGATATCTGTGGTCACTATGGGCATCACCACTGGAAGGACAAGTGAGTGTGGAGGTTTGATAACTCAGGAGACCCACGGGGAGAGGTTTAATTGCAACCTGGCAGCTTTCCAGTCTTGTGCTGGTTTTCCCCAGGGCATAATAATATCCATATTCACTCTCCTCGATTAATTACAGCCCTGGGTTGGGTTGGCCTGACCTGCACTGGTGGGATCTCAACCAGCTTAAACCTGGTTTGACCTGCACTGGTGGGATCTCAACCATCTTAAACCTGGTTTGACCTGCACTGGTGGGTTCTCAACCATCTTAAACCTGGTTTGACCTGCACTGGTGGGATCTCAACCATCTTAAACCTGGTTTGACCTGCACTGGTGGGATCTCAGCCATCTTAAACCTGGCCTGACCTGCACTGGTGGGATCTCAACCATCTTAAACTTGGCCTGGGCCAAGGATGGGGAGCAGGGAGTGGGTGCTGGGGCAAGGGGACATCTGACATATCGTTGCTCCTCCTTTCTCCAACGTCCTCGGGAAGGCTGAATCGCTTCAACAAGAAGTACGTGAAGAAGTGCCTGATTGCCGGGGAGCGCTCCAAGGAGCCCCAGCTCATCGCTTTCTATCACAAGATGGAGATGAAGCAGGCGATTGAGCTGGTGGAGAGTGGGGGCATAGGCAAGATCCCCTCTGCTGTCTCCACCGTCTCTATCCAGTGAGTTGCCCAGCCCTGGTCACCCTGTGCCTCCTACACAACCCTGGCATCCCCTGAGTGCTCCCTGCTAGTGGCCGCAGGACAAGCAGCCGTTGGGTCCTGTCGTGGCCATCGCAGCGTCACTGTGAGTCCTGTCTGTCCACACAGGAACATCAACCCCAAGACCCTCCCTGTGGAGCGCATCCTTCCAGCCCTGTCCAAGGACAAGGAGGAGGAGATCCGGAAAATCCTTCGCAACAACCTGCAGAAAACTAGGCAGAGGGTAAGGTGTCCCCTGGCTCCGTGTGTGACCAGGACCACTTCCAACCAGTAGCCCTCAGGGCCAGCTGAGCTCTTCACCCCCGATGTCTCCTTCCCTGGAGGGGTTTAAGGGATGGGTGGACGAGGTGCTGAGGGACATGGTGTAGTGATTGATGGGAATGGTTGGACTCGATGATCCGGTGGGTCTCTTCCAACCTGATGATTCTATGATTTCTATGACTTGCTCTGCCCACTTGTGGCTGTTTCATCCATCTCCATGGGAAACAGAGCCATGACCTTCCTCTGCTTTTCCGCATGGTGTTATTTAACCCATCTCCTTTTCCTGTGCTTTTTTCCCAGTTGCGATCCTACAACCGGCACACACTGGTGGCCGACCCCTACGAGGAAGCCTGGAACCAGATGCTCCTGCGGAGGCAGAAGGCTCGGCAGCTGAAACAGAAGGTGCCAAAGGGGCGTTGGAGCAGGGATGCTGCTGCAGGCTAGGGAGGATGAGGGGGCTGAGTGGAGCTCCCTGGCCTGGGAAGGACCTCGGTGTCTTGTGTGGGGAGAGGCTGAGGTTCAGATTTCAGTGGGAGACCTCAAGCCTTGAAGGTCACTGCCCTCTGATTGCTCCAGTGCAAAGGGAGTGCCCAGGGAGGGGGTTGAGTCACCTTCCCTGGAGAGGTTTAAGGGACAGGTGGACAAGGCGCCGAGGGACACGGTTTAGTGATTGATAGGAATGGTTGGACTCGATGATCTGGTGGGTCTCTTCCAACCCGATGATTCTATGATTCTATGATTCCAGATGAACAACTACCTGACAGTGCCGGCTCACAAGGTCGATTCGCCTACCATGTGCCGGGCTCGCATCGGCTCAGGTAGGTTTGAGAACATTCTTGGTGGCATCTCACAGGGCATCACCATCGCTTTGGTGCTGAGGCACTTGGAGGTTGTATTGCCCTGCAGCCCTGATTGTCCTGTCCTGCTCCCCAGCATGAAACGCAGCCAAACCCCAGGGGTTTGCTGTTCTCAGGCCCGAGCTCTGTTGTGTGCAACCTGGGTGGGCTCTGCCTGAACTCTCTGACAATCAGCACAGTCAGCTTGGCCAGTTGGTAAATCTCTCCAGAGCTCAGCTCACCCCATCTCATCCCACGTTCTCTCCAACTACCTGAAAGGAGGTTGTTGAGAGGAGGGAGCTGGGCTTTTCTCCCAAGGGACAGGGGACAGGACGAGAGGGAATGGCCTAAGCTCCACCAGGGGAGGTTCAGGCTGGACATTAGGAAAAAAATTTTCACAGAAAGGGTGATTGGTCACTGGCAGAAGCTGCCCAGGGAAGGGGTTGAGTCACCTTCCCTGGAGGGGTTTAAGGGACGGGTGGAGGAGGTGCTGAGGGACATGGGTTAGTGATTGATGGGAATGGTTGGACTCGATGATCCAGTGGGTCTTTTCCAACCTGGTGATTCTGTGATGATTCTATGATCCATGCAGCCTCGTTTCTAGCCGTGCCTCTCCCTGCCTTACTCATCCCAAGATCTGCCCCTCGGCTCCTGCCTTCTCCAGGAGCATTTGCTCTACCATCTTCAGTTCCTGCTGTCCTGGGTGTCCTCTTCTGCTTTGGGGACAGCGTGACAGGGTGTGAGGCTGCTGCCAGCCCTTGCAGAGCCGGTGGTTCAGCAGCAGAGGGCAGCTTCAGCCCTTGCAAAGAGCGTGGTCCAGGGAAACGGGGCTGGGCTGCCTGGAGCAGCTGTAGATGTGATGAAGAAATCAGAGAAAGGAATTTAACACAGAAATTAAAGAGATGGCCCCAGCATCCCAGACCTAAACATCTGGGATGTGTTAGCTGGGGGTCCCTGAAACCCCCTTCACTAGGTTATTCTGGCCCAGTTTGTTCGTAGAATCACAGAATCACCAGGTTGTAAAGGACCCACTGGATCATTGAGTCCCACCATTCCCATCAATCACTAACCCATGTCCCCAACCACCTCATCCACCCATCCCTTAAACACCTCGAGGGCAGGTGACTCAACCATGAGACCCTGAGACCCTGCCTGACCTCTCTCTTCCCCCCCAGACCCTCTGGCCTATGAACCCAAGACGGACTCAGAGAACCTTCCGATCATCACCATCGACCCGGCCTCCCCGCAGTCACCAGAATCCGTGGACCTGGTCAACGAGGAACCCAAGGGCTGTGTCGGCCTCCCACCCTCACCTGAGGACGACGAGGAGGGGCTGGTGATGCGGGTGAAGGAGCCTTCCTCCCCGGGGACTGACGACGTCTTCACCCCAGGGACCAGTGACAGCTCTAGCAACCAGCGGATGCTGCGATGCCTGAGCGACCCAGGCCCTCGGCCGGAGCCGGAGGAGGGGGAGCCCTTCATCCCCAAGGGGCAGTAGCAGCTGACGCACGAAGCCTCACGCGATGCTCCATACAATTTCTCTCTCTCTCTCTCTCTTCATTTGTTCTTCTTTCCTCGCTCTCCTTTTTTGGTTTCCTCTGTCACTACACGCCAAGTTCGGGAAGGGGAGACCATCCTGGATGGACTGGGATTGCCAGGACAGCTCTGCCCAGCAAGCCTTGGGCTGGCCCCGAGGAGCGGAGAAGGAGCCTCGGGATGCACCAAGCTCCTCAAACACCGCGGCCTGGGGGTCACAGACGATCTAGAGGCCAGCTCTGGGATTTGCAGGTGCCTCACAGCCCCGGCGGGGGCTTTCCCGGAGGTTGCCCACCCACTCAGGACCTGTGAGTGGCTCCTCGGGGTGGCTGTGGCCAGCGCAGTGTGGGCTTTGGCCAGGGAGCTGGGGGCAACCATGGAGGCTGCCCTGAATCACAGCTTCCCCGCTCCTCAGCTTGTGTTTTACTGGCCTCCTCGTCTCATTCCGGAGCAGAGAGATGTGAAAATGGGAGCCGAGCTCTGTGCCGGGGCTGGCACAGCCACCACCTCACCCGCCATCGAACCAGGGACCCTGGTTTCGTGCCACTGCTCCCTGTTTCAGCTGTTTCCCTGGGGGAACCTCTCCTCTGGCCACGCATTTCACGCCAGGTCTTGTTAAATAAATATCCTATAGCCATGCAAGGGGGGAGCCAGGTCCCCCCTGGCTTTGAGCGGCTCCGCCAGCCTGGGCCCCTCTATTTCTCCTGGAACTGCTACCTGTCCCCCATCTCCATGGGAACCCTCGGCCAACTTCGACCCCTCGCCCTGTGCCTGCGGCAGCAGCACCGGCTGCTCCTTAACCAAAGACGGCGTCTGGACTCCCTGAGTGCAAAGATGGGGGGAGTTGCATCTGCTACATGAAGAGGATTATTTTTCTCTCCTTGCCAGCAAGAGGAGCTCAGGAAGAGCTGGGAGCCAGCTTGCCCGGCGTGGGGACACAGGAGGTTGGCAGGAGTGGGACCGCTGGGTGTATTGGGGGGTCCTGAGCTTGGAAGGATCTGTCTTTCCCCAAGGAGTTAGGTGTTTAGGTGGCTTACAGCCCTCCCTGGGCTCAGGGATGTCGTGCATCATGCTCAAGCGTCTCACCTTGTGTCCCCCCAGCTCCCACCACGTGCCACATTTCGCTGTGAGGTGCCCGTCGTCCCCTCCCCGGGGAGCCTGGGCTGCTTCCCGGTCCCCGTGCCTTGCCCCGCGCCGTCTCTGCCTCGGTGGGCACCGATCCCGCACACCCACCTGCTCAGGGTCCCAACTGGGACCCCGGGAGGGTGGGGAACGAGCGTTCACGCAGCTTCGTCACACACCAGGGCGAGAACTCCCGTCGCTGCCTGCGCTGCCTGCCCTGCCCTGCTCTGTCTCCAGGAGGAAAACAGTATAAAAAGAGGGGAAAGAAGGGGGAAAAAAAAAAACAAAGAAACAACCCACACATGTAAAGAGAATCTTGGTTTTTATCATGAATATTCTAATAAATTAATGTTAATTTTTAGTGGGAGTTTCTCCACCTGTTTGGGATGTTGGACTCGATGAGCCGATGAGTCTTTTCCAACCTGGTGATTCTATGATTCTATGTCCTTGAGGGGCCAACTCAATTGGCCCCTCAAGGACATCCCAATGACCCTTTCCATGAAAAAAAATTTCAGGGGGTTGATTGCTCCATCCACAAGGGAAGAAGCTCATAGACATTAGAACATTGTGATTTTTTTGTCTCTTCTGGAAGTCAAGTCCTTGGGAGGAGGTTATTGTCACCAGCATCATGACAAGAGAGAGGGAAGAGGCTCAGGGTGGTGCTTGGGTTGAGGGGCTGCACCCTAACTCCCAAATTCCCCAAGGAAAGACCTTCCCAGCCCCATAAATGCTTGTTCCTTCGCCCTCCAGGAGCTCCCCAGGGTCACGGGTGCCCTGGGGCGACTGGAGTTCCTCACTTTTGGGCAGTCGCAATGTTTCATCACTGCAAATTAAAGCCCTGATTCAAGAAGGCCTTGACTCACTCCCCTCACCATCCAGCAAGCGCATAATCGCTGGCGTTGCTCATGTGCTCAAAATACCTGAAGCCCAGGGTCCCCCCGTGGCCCCAGACTGGGATGTGGCCCTGATACTGCACCCCTGGGGCTCCCCCCTTTCTTGAGGGGGCCCTGGGCAGGACGGGGCAGCTGGGGACATGGGGCAGGCGATGCCCATGGTGATGATGATTTGGTGGGTGCCCTCCTTGCACGCTGTGCAAGGCTGAGAGAGCTGGGGGTGTTTAGGCTGGAGAAGAGGAGGCTGAGAGGAGACCTCATTGTTCTCTTCAACTACCTGAAAGGAGGTTGTGGAGAGGAGGGAGCTGGGCTCTTCTCCCAAGGGACCGGGGACAGGACGAGAGGGCGTGGCCTGAAGCTGCACAAGGGGAGGTTTAGGTTGAACATTAGGAATAAATTTTTCACAGAAAGGGTGACTGGGCAGTGGGAGAGGCTGCCCAGGGAAGGGGTTGAGTCACCTTCCCTGGAGGGGCTTAAGGGACAATTGGACACGGTGCTGAGGGACATGGGTTAGTGATTGATGGGAATGGTTGGACTCGATGATCTGTTTGGTCTTTTCCAACTTGGTGATTCTATGATTCTGTGATCCTGTGGTAGGGGGGTGGGTGCTGATGCAAGAGCCCCTGGGTTTGGCAGGATTGGGGAAAGACAAGCCTTGACTCTGTGTTTGCTGGAGGAGAGTAGCAGCCTTCCTATCCCAAAGGGTGGGAACAGCAAGAGGTTTTGGCTGCAGCCCAGGAGCTAGATGATGGCAACTGCCATGGGATTGTAGATGGATTGGAAAAGACCTCAAAGCCCATCCAGTCCCACCCCTGCCATGGGCAGGGACACCTCCCACTGCATCAGGGGCTCCAAGCCCCATCCAACCTGCCCTTGAACCCCTCCAGGGATGGGGCAGCCACCACTGCTCTGGGCAACCTGTTCCAGGGCCTCTCCACCCTCATCATGAAGAATTTCTTCATAATGTCTAATCCAAATCTTCCCCCTTCCAATTTTAAGCCATTCCCCCTCATCACATCACTATACGTCCTTGTAAAAAGTCCCTCCCCGAGGAGCATCCCAGGCACGGAGGGGAAAGCAGGAGCAGGCAGCAATCCCAGCTGCTGCCCAAGCATCTCAGCCACCCCACGTGCCAGAGCACATCACATGCGGAACCTCTCTTGATTTCAGTCACCCCTTTAAGGCAAGAACTCACCAAACCCAGGCATTTCCAGGATATTCCTCTTTCTGTCTTAAAGAGTGAGTAACTTGTTTTAATGAGGGCCAACTAATGATCGCTCCAGGGATGGTCTGTCACTGCTGAGCAACTGCCAAAGCACACGCAGCATCAAGGCTGGGGGGTGGATGCGTCCCAACAAGAGCCCCCAGCCTCACGGTCCTGGTGGGGATGATTTTTCCCCATGTGCAGCCCCCACCTGTACCCTCCTCAGTCCACAGCTCCCCTCTCTCCCTCCCAAAGCACATTGAAGCCACAGCAGCCTCCCAGCAGGGAAAGGGGCTCCAGGAAAGCTGGAGAGGGGCTCTTGATCAGGGAGGGCAGGGACAGGATGAGGGGGAATGGTTTAAAGAGGAAAGAGGGAATATTGAGATGAGATCTTAGAAAGAAATGACCTCCTCTGAGGATGAGGAGGCCCTGGCCCAGGTTGCCCAGAGCAGGGGTGGCTGCCCCATCCCTGGAGGGGTTCAAGGCCAGGTTGGATGGTCCTTAGAGCAACCTGATCCAATGGGAGGTGTCCCTGCCCATGGCAGAGGTGGAACTGGATGGGCTTTGAGGTCCCTTCCAAGCCAACCCGTTCCATGAGGATGAGCACCTGCATTCACTGCTTGGCACAAGGGCTGTTGCGGCTCTGTTCTCAGCCGAGGATCCCGATATCACCATCCAGCATCCCCAGCTGTTGCCACATCCCCAGCTGCCTCCTGGAATTAATGCAAAGTGATGACGCTGGGACACTCTCATCCCGGAGAAGGCTCCCTTGGAGGTGCTGACATGAAAGGGAGCGCAGGGTGTTATTACTGCGGGTGACACAGATCTAAGGAATGGGACCTGTCACCTCTTCGGCTGCTGTAAAATGTTGCCCGGGGAGCGTGGTGGCGACACGGCACCTCTGGGGCACGGGGAGGGGGAGCCCCCAAAACTCTGCAGGGACTGAGCTGCCCCCTTGAAACAACTCAAGGTCTCATCGCCTGGGGAGGTCCTCGTCCCCCAGACCCCTGTGGCATCAGCAGCGACCTGTGCGTCCCAGCTGGGTGGCTTCCCGGTGACATAATGTGCTGTTTTGCTTGACGTGACTTGTGCTTTTACAGACGTGGCAAGGGATGACCCACCTCAAGGCCATTAATTTGAACCTGGCAGAGAACGCAGCTGGGCCCTTCGCTTTGGATTTTTGGGCCCCAGGTGACAGACGAGCACGGCTGGAGGAGGTGGCGGCTCTGGCACACCCTGTCCCATCACCCGCCAGCAGCTCGGAAACGGCCAGGGATGGGGCAGCCACCACTGCTCTGGGCAACCTGGGCCAGGGCCTCCTCATCCTCACATTTCTTCCCAGCATCTCATCTCAGTCTCCCCTCTTTCAGCTGAAAACCATTCCCCTCATCCCATCCCTGCACTCCCTGATCAAGAGCCCCTCCCCAGCTTTCCTGGAGCCCCTTTAATTGTGCTCGTGATGCCGAATTTGGCCTTGCCAAGGCTTCTTGGGGCCACAGAGTCAACCAGTGGCACAGCCTGGGGACACACGTGTCCCAGCAGTGAGGACCCAGCGGTGGCACCTCTGGGATGAGCTGAGTGGGAGCGAGCAGGGCTTGATGTAGATGTGAGCAACTGGGAGGTGTCCCGGATTGGTGTTTGCCGAGGGAGGCTTTGGACACAAGACAATGAAAGGACTCCACCTCCTAAACCCACAGCAGGTGTGGGGAGGGAAGACGTGAGTGGGGATGGCAGCGTGGGGACAGTGGGGGGTGGACAGTGGCACTTGTGCATGGGGCAGTGCACGGGGATGGAGCGAGTCCAGAGAAGAGGAACAAAGCTAGGGAAGGAGCTGGAGAAGAAGAGGAGCGACTGAGAGAGCTGGGGGCATTTATCCTGGAGAAGAGGAGGCTGAGGGGAGATCTCATTGCTCTCTACAACCACCTGAAAGGAGGTTGTGGAAAGGAGGGAGCTGGGCTCTTCTCCCAAGGGACAGGTGACAGGACAAGAGGGAATGGCCTCAAGCTCCACCAGGGGAGATTCAGGCTGAACATTAGGAAAATATTTTTCACAGAAAGGGTCATTGGGCAGTGGCAGAGACTGCCCAGAGAGGGGGTTGAGTCACCATCCCTGGAGGGGTTTAAAGGACGAGTGGATGAGGCACTGAGGGACATGGGTTAGTGATCGATGGGAATGGTTGGACTCTATGATCCGGTGGGTCTTTTCCAACCTGGTGATTCTAGGATTCCATGATTCTACAGGGACAGCGTCTGGCACGGTTTCATGGGTGCACGAAGATGATGGGTGTGTGCACAGGACGGTTGGTGCATGCACGGGAGCAGCTGCCATGGGCACAGGGACATCGAGTTCGTGCATGGGGACAGCGTGGGACACGGCTCCTGGGTGTGTGGTGGCAGTGCCAGCCGTGGCTGTTGTGGGAGACGGGGCAGGAGGAATGCAACTCCCCCGGGGCGATGCTAGATGACGTTGGTGGCTTCAGGAGAAGGGCTTGGTCCCTCCTGCTTGCTCAGGGATTTGGCACACACCCTGCCTAATGGTGGGTGGGACAGAGCCAGTCCCACGCAGATCAGAGAGTCCGTGAGGTCTCTCCACACCCCCCAGGTTGGGCTTTCATCCCGTTCTCCACTCCCAAATCTCCTTTAGCCCTTTCCTCTTGATTCCCTTGCTGAGCTGCCCACGATGGGTGCTCAGAATCACAGAATCACAGAACAACCAGGTTGGAAGGGACCCATCGGATCATCGAGTCCAACCATTCCTATCTAACACTAAACCAAGTCCCTCAAGACCTCATCCACCCGTCCCTTAAACACCTCCAGGGAAGGTGAATCAACCACCTCCCTGGGCAGCCTAGTCCAATGCCCAATGACCCTCTGCGTGAAAAACCTCTTCCTAATCTCCAGCCTAAATCTCCCCTGGTGGAGCTTGAGGCCATTCCCTCTTGTCCTGTCCCCTGTCCCTTGGGAGAAGAGCCCAGTTCCCTCCTCTCTACAACCTCCTTTCAGGTAGTTGTAGTGAGTAATGAGGTCTCCTCTCAGCCTCCTCTTCTCCAGGCTAAACAACCCCAGCTCTCTCAGACGCTCCTCATAGGGCCTGTTCTCCAGTCCCTTCACCAGCCTCGTCGCTCTTCCCTGGACTTGCTCCAGAGCCTCAACATCCTTCTTGTGCTGAGGGGCCCAGAACTGGACACAGTATTCAAGGAGCGGCCTCACCAGTGTTGAGTACAGAGGGAGAATCAGGGCTGAACAAGGGCCCCAACACCCTGAGAGGCTCAGATAGGGGGGATCCACCTGCAGCCACTGCCCCTCTCCATGCCCCCTGGCAGCAGGGTGCCCTGTTCCTCCCTGCACACGCCAGGGCACATCCCAGCTCCTCGCCAGGTGAATTCCCGGCAGGGCAAAGCCGTATTTCCAGACAGAGCCTGGATGCTGCCAACCCTGGATCCATGCAGAGTGTGGGGTCACAGCATCCCCAAGTCCCCAGCAAAGCCCCTGGTTCACCTTCACCTTCCCGAAGGGCCTTCGCAACCTTCATCCCATCCCCCTGGAGGCAGGATCCGCCCCTGTTTCACCCCAAGATGAGGATTATTCCTTAATTGCCAGCACAACAAAGGAATAAAAGCTGGGCTGGCCCTTGCTGAGCAGGAAGGAAGCAGCCTGGGTGCCATTCCCGGACCCGCGCTTGCTGCCAGCGGCTCTTTGGGGATAATCATTTGGTGATGGATGTTAAGGAGCAGCTCAGCCAGCCCAGCTGGAGCACACATCAGCTCTTTTTAATGAGTTGATGGTTTCTCCCCTGCTGTCAGCAGGCCTGGCCCCCTCGGCCTGGGTAGTGCCAGTGGGGATTTAGCTCCTGGCTGGACACCAGCCTCATCCCTCAAAGACACCAGCCTCATCCCTCAAGGACACCAGCCTCATCCCTCAAAGACACCAGCCTCATCCCTCAAGGACACCAGCCTCATCCCTCAAGGACCTGCAGTGCCTGGTTCCTCCCATCAGCTCTGCAAACCCATTCCCCAGTTAGAGGTCAGTTAGGCCTGTTTTCATCCCCAAAATCTTCCCTTCCCCAGTCTGGATGGAGGTTTCTTTGAGGGGAGCAGTTAGGGTTGTTTTCACCCCAAAAATCCTGCCCCCTCTCCCCCTCCAAGTCTGGATGGAGTTTTTTGGAGGAAGGTGTTCTAAAGGAGGAAAATATGTGGGTTTTTTTAGGGAGTGGGGGTCAGTTAGGGCTGTTTTCACCCCCAAAATCTTCCCTTCCCCAGTCTGGATGGAGGTTTCTTTGAAGGGAGCAGTTAGGGCTGTTTTTCACCCCAAAAATCCTTCCCCTCCCCAAGTCTGGATAGAGTTTTTTGGAAGGGGAGGTTGTTCTAAAAGAGTAGAAGAGTAAAATCTGGGGATATTTTGGTGGGGGAGGGGTCAGTTAGGGCTGCTTTCACCCCCAAAATCTTCCCTCCCCCAGTCTGGATGGAGGTTTCTTTGAAGGGAGCAGTTAGGGCTGTTTTTCACCCCAAAAATCCTTCCCCTCCCCAAGTCTGGATGGAGTTTTTTGGAGGGGGGGGTTCTAAAGGAGGAAAATATGTGGGTTTTTTTAGGGGGTGGGGGTCAGTTAGGGCTGTTTTCACCCCCAAAATCCTCCCTCCCTCAGTCTGTATGGAGGTTTCTTTGAGTGGAGCAGTTAGGGCTGTTTTCACCCCAAAACTCCTGCCCCCTCTCCCCCCTCAAGTCTGGATGGAGTTTTTTGGAGGAAGGTGTTCTAAAGGAGGAAAATATGTGGGTTTTTTTAGGGTCCCCAAGCCCTACCCGGGGGCTGCTCGGCTCACCCTCCTCCCATGCTTCAATCCCCCCAGCAGGATGCCCAGTCCAGGCTGGGAGGGTGAATCTGGCTCCCCAAAGCCATTTGGCCCCTCTCGATCTCTTGGGAAACTCTTCCTGATCCAGTTCCTTTGGCAATAGGATCAAAGAGGTTTTGCAATAGGAGGTGGCTGATTTTTTTTTTTTTTTTTTTTATCAAGTTCCTTGGAAAATTCCTTTTCCAGCAGGCATCCCCCCCTCCTCCTGCATCCCAATTGGGAGCCTTGTGGGGTGTAACCAGGAGCAGTGTTTAATCCTGATGGAGATGGAGATTTCATAGAATCATAGAATCACAGAACAACCAGGTTGGAAGGGACCCATCGGATCTTCTAGTCCAACCATTCCTATCAAACACTAAACCAAGTCCCTCAAGACCTCATCCACCCATCCCTTAAACACCTCCAGGGAAGGCGACTCAACCACCTCCCTGGGCAGCCTATTCAAATGCCCAATGACCCTTTCTGTGAAAAACTTCCTCCTAATCTCCAGCCTAAATCTCCCCTGGTGGAGCTTGAGGCCATTCCCTCTTGTCCTGTCCCCTGTCCCTTGGGAGAAGAGCCCAGCTCCCTCCTCTCTACAACCTCCTTTCAGGTAGTTGGAGAGAGTAATGAGGTCTCCTCTCAGCCTCCTCTTCTCCAGGATAAACACCCCCAGCTCTCTCAGCTGCTCCTCATAGGTTCTGTTCTCCAGCCCCTTCCCCAGCCTCGTCGCTCTTCTCTGGACTTGCTCCAGAGCCTCAACATCCTTCTTGTGCTGAGGGGCCCAGAACTGGACACAGGATTCAAGGAGCGGCCTCTCCAGTGCTGAGTCCAGAGGGAGAATAACCTCCCTGGACCTGCTGGTCACACCATTTCTGATCCAAGCCAGGATGCCCTTGGCCTTCTTGGCCACCTGGGCACACTACTGATGGAGCCACACAACGATGTGGGTGGGAGCCAGAGAGCACAACACCCCAGTGTGAGGATTATCCTCAAGCAGGAGCCCTGGCAGAGAGCATCCCAACCCCTCTCAGAGACCCCTCTCAGCACAGATCAGGATGAGGAGGATTTCAGAGGAGACCAGGGCTTGGGGAACCCCCTTTTCCCTTCCAGCCACAGCTGTTGATGCTCCTACACTCCCCCCCAACCCCAAAGCTCCTCATCGATGAGTTACCCTTTGCTCAGCCAGATCCAGCTTCCAGGAGCAGAACCCTGGAATGCGGGAGAGGACACCTTGACACCATCAAGTTTAGTGTTTGATAGGAATGGTCAGACTGGATGATCCTGGGGGGCTTTTCCAACCTGCTGATTCTATGATTCTACGTTTCTAAGTCTCGGGTTCAGTGACAAGCTTGGAAGAGCTCGGCAACAGCATCCTCGAGGCAATATCATAGAACAACCAGGTTGGAAGAGACCCACCAGATCATCGAGTCCAACCATTCCTATCAAACACTAAACCATGTCCCTCAATATGCCCCCAGTTGAGGGTTTGGAGGTGTTCAAGGCTGCTCTTGCAATCAACCCCTGTGAGAGCCTTAAAATAGAGCGATGCTGGCTCTTCCCCCAGCACAGTTCACGGCTTTTAAGGATGGATCCCAGCAGGAACTGGGGAAATGAGAGCAGCGGCTGCAGTTCTGGAGCCTGGAGAGGTGCCCATCCCTCCATCCATCCCTCCACGAAGCTGCAGGGCATCGGGCACCGGCTCGGCAGGGAGGCGCCTGCTGGAAATGTCTGCAGGGTGAAACGCTGCAGAGAAATGAGCTCTTTAAGGTGATGGGAATTGTTGGGATGAAAGGAAATGAGTGGCCTGTGGCTGGGAACGCGACTGGCTCGAGGAGGAGGCGGCGGTGGAGAGGCCATCAGGGAGGCCACGTGGTGGAGTTTGGGGGTTGGGGTTGAATTCCAAGGGCTGGGAACACCTGGCATCAGCCTCCTGAGCCGGTGGGCTCCGTCACCAAGGGGTGTCACCCCATGGGGTGATCCCAGCAGCCAGTGGTGGGGGTGGGTCCTTGGGGGGCATTGGGAGATCATGGTGCATCAACAGGGCATCAGGACGTGGGGCATCAGGGAATTCATGGGTCATCCATGGGGCACCAGTGTGGCAACTATGGGGCATCAGTGGAACATCAATGAGGCATCAGTGGGTTAGCAATGCATCATCAGTGGGGAATCAAGGGATTGTCAGTGGAACATCTTGGGGCACAACAACCCTGAGCAGCCACAGACTAGGAGAAGTCTGGCTGGAAACTGCCTGGAGGAGAAGGACCTGGGGGGGTTGGTTGAATATGAGCCAGCAGTGGCCCAGGTGGCCAAGAAGGCCAATGGCAGCTTGGCTTGTATCAGACACGGTGTGGCCAGCAGGGCCAGGGAGGTTCTTCTCCCTCTTGACTTAGCACTGGTGAGACCGCTCCTCGAATCCTGTGTTCAGTTCTGGGCCCCTCGGCACAAGAAGGATGTTGAGGCTGTAGAGTGAGTCCAGAGAAGAGCAATGAAGCTGGTGAAGGGGCTGGAGAAGAAGAGGAGCAGCTGAGAGAGCTGGGGGTGTTTATCCTGGAGAAGGGGAGGCTGAGGGGAGACCTCATTGCTCTCTGCAACTACCTGAGAGGAGTTTTGTGGAGAGGAGGGAGCTGAGCTCTTCTCCCAAATGACAGGGGACAGGACAAGATGGAATGGCCTCAAGCTCCACCAGGGGAGGTTCAGGCTGGACATCAGGAAAAAATTTTTCATGGAAAGGGTGATTGGGCATTGGCAGAGTCTTCCCAGGGAGGTGGTTGAGTCACCCTCCCTGGAGGTGTTTAAGGGACGGGTGGATGAGGTGCTGAGGGACATGGGTTAGAGATTGATGGGAATGGTTGGACTCAATGATCCAGTGGGTCTCTTTCAACTTTGTGATTCCATGATTCCATGATTCTATTAATGGGGCATCAACTGAGCACCAATGGGCCACCAGTGCAGCATCGATGGGGTGTCAGTGGGGCACCAGCTGGGCATTAAGGGGCTGCAATGGTTCCTCAGTGGGACCCCACTGGCTCCCCCCGCGCTGTCCCTTTAACTGGCCGCGGCCAATCACAACCGGGATTCCCGCGCCGCTCTTCGCGCCGAGGGGGCAGGGCTCTCGTGAGGCCACGCCTCCTTCCTCACATTCTCCCCTCTGATTGGTTCGCCTCCTCGCCTCT